>JASCZW010003596.1:0-32174 GCA_034211315.2 Aedes japonicus
GCACCAACAACAATTGTCTAAAACTTCACCGGTTGCACCAAACCAATCGGGACAAATCCGATTCCGAGACTATACTTCTTGAAGATATCTTGCATTTTTCACTGGAAGGCCCCTTCTCTAGCAAGTAACGCTATAGATTCCAAAATGGCAGAACAAAGTATGCAAACAGCGACGTTTTTCTTCCCAAAAACGATGCAAGGTTTCATGCAAATCAAAATATATGAAAATTACTCGTTGCTGAAATGATATGGAACCGCTCGAAAGATTTTTCATGATTGGAATAATCAAATTTTGTCCCGGTTCGCTATGAAGTGTATTGTTTAAAATTGCTAAATTGTGCAGTTTTCAGTGTGATTCGGAAGAAAGATTGGAAGAAAATCAGCTAACCGTTCGCGAAAGCATTTTTTTCACACGGTATCCGATCATTTCGACGCGGGACCAGGGCTTGGAAATCATTCATGACACTACTGAACAATAGTGTGTCAGACTGCCACCCGTTCGTGAACATAGCATCGCAAATTCGTTCAGATTCAGTAACCGTAACCGAATATGAATATTCGGTGGCTGTTGCACTGTCTGAATACTCGAAACGATGACCCATACTTGTCGCTTGTACACACTCGATCGATGATGATCGCTGGGCACCGGCTTCAGTGATTACACACAGCTTTGAATCGCCCGTGCTTTTGTTCTTCCGAGAGAGGAACGGAGCACACAACGGAGCAAGCAAAGAACGAGGCACAATTTTCGACCGATGCGGCATATTGAGATTAATTTCTGGTCAAATATTTTAGTTTTTTTAGAGGGATTTTGGAATTTACTGTAGGATTGAAGCCAATTATGTTACGTTTTTAGCGAACATGGGATTATGAAAAGTGTGGCAAGCAATTGAAAATAATAAAATACCTGTCAAGGAGAAGGGAGGTTTTCATCATTTCCTAAAGTTGTTGTGATGTGATTATGTGACTATTCTACAATGATCAAAACTGATTAATCTAATTGGATGAATTTATGTATCATACATATACTATACATGCTCGCTTGTATCCATTTTACTATACTTATTTCTGTAGCCATCGTGCGGGGAATAAGGAAGAAATGTAAGGAATATGAGACAGGACTATCCCATGCATAATATCATGATAAACAGTGCGGCAGAATGAGAGTGTGTCTTGTCCTAGTAATAAATCAAAAATCGCGAGTACAGGATGGTTGAACAAATTCTCGATCGGTGATATTTCCGCAGCTTGTAGTACAATTATTTTAAAAGCAATAAATATTGATTATAGGCAGAAAGACGCCTGACAAACATTTAGTCATTAACGAATAATGTACTGCAAGTTTAAGTACCAACAATGCCCATAAATACTTCCCATTATCATAGGAAATAACACAATTTAGTTAGTTTATGCTTTTGTTGAATACATTTCGATGATATTTCTTATTTTATCTTAGCGTAGAAGCTTATGCTTTATTATTACGTATTTAGTAAAATCCCATATTAATTTTGAATCGACTTAAGGTTGAAGGATTCATCATCAATTTTCAGTCATCATCAAAAAATCTAAAGCAGTTTTTTCGTTTGATATTGAAAATCTGGAAATGAAAATGTATTCCCGGTGGTCCGCTTGGCGAGCAGATTACTGTGAATACATTTTCACGAACTATGTTTTGATTTTGAACGAAAAAACTGCTCTCGAAATTTCGATGATGACTGAAAATTGATGATAAATCCTTCAACCTTAAGCTACGTTAAATACAACAGTCGAATTACCATTTGGCTGAGAAAATCATCAACAGTAATTCAGTGGAATTTATTAGTTACGTGTTCTCTTTACTTTTACGCGGTTCAACTGACGGACTCCCTTAATGTCTAAAAGTCTCAAAATATATAAATAAATATCTATTACAACAATAGTCAGCCTGGCATTAGAAAAGGCTCCAACAACTTCTGTGAAGACGTTGCTAAGACGGATTTGCGGTGATTAACAATATCGTTCTATACAGGCAAGTTCGCTTTCTATTATGCTCAAGGGGGATATACAGTGAGAACGAGAAAAAAACTCATTTTTGAAAAAAAAATTTCAAGGGGAAGTTTTAACTCGAATCAATTGAAACTTTTTTACAAATTACATTAATAACATTTACATTCAGTAAATGAATTAAAATAAAAACTAAAAAAAAATTGCACTTTTGGCGTAACATTTTTGAAAAAATCCACATTTTTTCCGCCATTTTATCAGATTTTTCCATATTTAATGATAAAATATTAGAAAAGTTTTTAATTCATATAGAAGGTAATACAATAGTTAATAATCCTATAAGTTTCAGCTTAATCGAATAATTGTTTTTTGAGTTATCACCGGCATAAGTTTTGATTATCGAAAAAGCTTCTCTTTATACCTGCTACGCGCGAAAAAGGTGTTTTCGAAAAACGATAAAAAGAAACGCTTGGAGTTCGAATTTCTAAAAAAAGGGTTTCACGAGCGTATTCTACGGGAAATTTACTAACGTTTGATGCAATAAAAAAATGAATGTGTTGATCATTCTAACTGTATATCCCCCCTTAAATTTGTTTTCACTATATTTCATATACAGTGGAAACCCAAAAACAGTTTCAATGGGTCAAAATAAATTCAACTTACTTTTTAAACAACACAGCTCAAAAAAGTTGTGTGAATTTCTGTTCAATTTCATGCACATAAATGAAGCGTCACAAAACTTACAAATTAACATTATGAATAATGTAAACTTCTGGGAAATTCCATACATTGTCGATAATGTTGTATGCACAAGCGCGTCTTTGATAGGACTATTTCATGCAAGTTGCTGGTTCGTGTGGAATGAAAAACTATCTTACATGCTCTGATATTTAGATCACAATGCAAATTCAGATTTTTTTTCTGTGTATAACATATCTGATTACCAAATGATTTTTTTTTTTGCAATGCATACCAAGCGAAATTTTATAGAATGCAAATTATTGTTTAAATTTTTACATACTTTACATTAAATTCATCAACAAATCCAATAACATCAATATCGTGAAAATTTAAACTTTCAATAGTCATCAAAATACGATTAGGTACTTTTAAGTACTTTAAATAATCTTCAAATAATATCGAATACTTTGAACACACACTTAATACGTCTGAGTATAGCAAATTCTTCTAAAATATTATTGAGTGTTTTGAATCTTCTCGAAATACTTTTGAATTATATAATACCTCATGAATTTGAGGAGTACTTTTGAGTTCTTGGAATATTTTAATAGAACTTCTAGATCTTCCAAACATACGTTGAGTACAATACTCTACACGCTAAGCTTAGTTTACCTATAATCGCAAAAAAGTGCCCATACTCATTTACGGGTAAATTTGACTATACCCATATTTCAGTAAATTTGTGTGGGAAAAAATACTCAAATATGGAAGGTAGTAACGTACCCAAAAATGGGTATGTGCACTTTTCGCGATTATGGGTATTCTTCCCCATATTTGGAAAAAATGATCTTAGCGTGTACATACAGTGCTCTGCATGCTCATCGCATTTCACCGCACTTTGAATCAAGTTTTCTTTTTGAATTGAGGACTTCAATTTGAATATCCCACAAACATTGAACACGCGATGCTCTTACGACGACTACGAAAATTGTGATAATCGTAAAATCTTACACACAAAATCTGTTCGATGAAATTTCAAACACCTTATAAGTTCGGTAAACTTAAAAATAATTCTTAAAAATTAAAGAAAACATAAATTCTTTCAAAATTTACTCTGAATACTTCATTTCAACATTATCTATTAATAAAAATATATAACATTTTTATAATCTTCCTTACTTTTCATGTGCTGAAAGTTTACTGACTTTTTCAGCTACAAATACAAGTATAAATCTACCGACCTCAGTATAAAAACTAAGTGTGTACAGCAGAACTGAATTCAATGATGGATTAAAGCTAAACTAACAAAAGTATCCCTCGGTACCGAATACTACCAGATGGAATCCTTTCATAGAATTAATGCAGGTGTTGCTGGATTGACCGACTGGCAAACAAGTTTTCGGTTCTATGTAACATTATTATATAATCTAAATTTTAATATTAAGGAGTATAATTCAAATTATCAAATTACTATACAGCGAAATATCGTCAGATGGTCAATAATTACGAAAAACAGGATTGCCCTTAGTTCGTGTGCCTTTATTTCCCTATCGGTGCAAAAACGGACGCTCTTTCCGTCGTCGGTCGATTAAATCTGAGCTACTACTGCGGTCCATCCCAATCTTGTGTCAGCTCGGCTTGCCAACCAACTGTAGCCCCAGAATCACTGGACTTCGTCGACAGAAATGCTGTGGAAGCCGAACGTCTAGTTGATGAATTTGAATTTTTGTGTGCCGACCTTGAATCCACGTAACCCAAACAGGACAAATCTTTTAATGTCTCAATTAACCATTTACTATTGTTAAATAAGTTACCTGCCTAGCCCCTTCCAAACGATGATGTGACTCATTAACCTCGAGCTAGCCACGAGTAATTGGCACCCCACTTTTACTAAAATGAATAATAAAACATTGTTAATAACAATATTGAATATCGACTCCGCAAAGTGTTACACATGCCTGAGCCTAACAAATAAACGAACTGATTAAAAAAAACATTTACTGCTGTGCTGCGAAGAAATTAAGTTATTTTACAGCACACATTTCCAATAATCTGCACTAAACTGTTTTTCTCATGAGTTATATTCGCCAACTGTAACAGCCGGTGACCCATCGTATTCAGAATCAGCAACATACACAGAATGTGAATGGATCAGTTTTTGTACACCAAATGAAACTAGTGGGTTCCGACTCATGCATAATCGTTTTGTCCGCTGAGCCACATTTTTATCGTCTCCTTTTGTGTCGTGATCCGTATTCTTCGGCGAAACGCATTCGCCAGTATAGTAAATGACGCCTGTATGTTCGCAAAGCAAACGCAGAATGTGATTTATTCAGTGACACCCAAAATCGGAAAGCCCTGGTGTCTGGTGGGGAGGTTATGTGCAATACAACACCTATTGTACAGTGGTCCAGAATGTGATTTTTTCAGGAATAATATATTTTCAGTCTAGTTTTGAAGTTTTGTTGCAAAATTGTCTTCACTAAATTGTTTCTCATCTTCTAATCTTTCTAATCTATTCAAAAATATTGTTGATTAAATTATTTTAAGCAACTTTGATCGGATAAATCTTTCGGTACCTTTTGAAATGAAAGAATTAGCGCATTTTGTTCTACGTAGCCTACATAACTTTTCTATTTCAAAATTTTATGCAAAGTTGTCTTCCAACTGATTCTAGAACAATAGAAGTTAGATGTACTGAAACCGTCTCTATTGTATGCAAAACAAAAGTTATTATGGTTTTTGTAAACAAAGTAGGCCTTTTCTAGTTCAACATTCAACATTCAACAATCAACATTTTAGATTTTTCTAGTTGGAGCAAACTAGAATGGGGCAAACTATTGTTGATTCGTTCTTATGTTAAATTCAATCCAAAATTTTAAAATTTTGCGAAATCCGGATCAATGTAGACCCTAATGACTTATATGTCTCTTTTTTGTACAACCACGTTGAACTGATTTAAAAAAAAATTATGCAAAAATTCAGAATTTAATAAAATATTAAAAGCCAGAAAATTGCAGCCCGATTGGCTCAACAAAAAAAAAAAAAAAAAACAAGCGCAAATTAAAGTTTCGCCATGGGTCTGAATTTACCCCCAATATCTTAGTTAAGTTAACCAATCGAAAATTGATAAATTTCCGATGACATAATGACGATCAACTTGTTCTCAAACTATTGATTACTTTTTCGTCACATTATCATGACAAAATTGATTGAAATTTAAGATTTCCCTTACTTCATAGCTGCAATGATTTCAATGGTTAAGCTTATTTTCTGCACGGTACTCAAATGTCCAAAACGTTCCGGAATTTGATCGACTTATATTGTAAATACTGGCCAAGAGAGAGTGAACGTACCCAGTTTTTAGTAAATTTTCTAGACAAGTGTTCTAAATTAAATTTTTAATAGATATACTGTTAGTGGTAGATACATTGTTAACAGGTATATGCTGTCAAGACATGTTTCGTAAGATGTGCGTTCGTCAATGTCCAAAGTGGATTAATTAGTTGACTTTGCGGGAAATTAGTAGGGTTCATGAGCTTAGAAACGAATCAAACATTCTTGGTGGTATATCATTCAAGACAAGACGCAAGATCTGGCCAGAAGACAAATGAATTCTTGGGGCTTTGAATCATTGGTAGAAGTTGGCTTTGTAAAAGTGCTAAGTATACTGTACTGTTCATGGAAGCAGTTGGGATGAGAAGCAAAATCTTACCACAACTATAAATGCCTTGCCTAAGGAGTGTATCGAATATAAGCTATCCACATACATTTGCGTTGTACGCATGTATTTGTGATGGTATTTTATGCTCTGAACACTGCATGCTGTGCGTTTGACTGTCAGCTTTCTTTTGTTTAATTGTTTGTGCGGTTCAAATTCTGCGTTTTCAAAATGTCGCGTATTGAAAAGGAAGTGAAAATTAAGGTTCTGGACACATGGCTAAGTGAGAAGGGTATTACTATGCGAAAATTGGCGAAGCGGTTTGGAATTCATCATGCGAGTGTTAAAAACATCATTAATAAGTTTGGGGAATATTATTCTTTGGATGAGCTACCAGGAAGAGGCAGAAAACCCGGTTCTTCCAACCCGAAACTGGAGCAGAAAGTGGTATCTCTAATCATGAAGAACAAATCAATGTCAATACGAGATTTGGCCAAAAAAGCAGGAACGAGAGTCAGAATGATCCAGTTATCAAGAGGCGAAACCACCTGAAGACCTACAAGAAGCAGAAAATCTCGAAACAAAGTGCAGAACAGAAGAAGCGAGCAGCAACTAGGGCCCGAAAATTTAGGATCAATTTTTTGTATGAATAAAATATCGGTTTTCAACATAATTTGAAAGAAAGTTTGTGGATAGCTTATTTTCGATACACTCCTTAACCATAGCATTCTTACTATAATTGTCATTTTTGTGTTCTTCATACGTGGAACAACGATTATGATGATGTAAAAGTAAATATTTTTTCATCGGCATGAGGCTCCAGGAGAGGATTGTAATTTTGCTATAGAACAAAAGATATGAAGAGAAAGTGTGATTTCGTGTATGATTCCGTTAGTTTTTGGCAGGTTTTGATAAATTTAATAGTATATTTCCTAGAATAGATAATTCCTTCTACATCATCATAGCTTTCTTACAAAACTTTGCGACTTGAATAGATGTCTCAGACTTGTGCAAGTAATTGTATAATTTTGACCTGATTGATGTTTCTTGTTTCGGAGTCCATTTTTGCTGCTTCTGCTTCTTATAGGTTTGAAAATTCAAACGTTCTTTGGCACTTTGAACATTGGACTTTGAAGTGCCAACTTTATGGCCACATCTCGTTCTGAAAAGCTCTTCTGGTACTCGAATGCCTTCATTAAACATTTATTCAAAGTTTGGATATATATATAGAAAGGTTGCAGAGTATATCAACGTATGGAGTGTCACCCTTACCACTGTGCACTACCGTTTTTCTGCTACCGCAGAAAAAACTACTCTCACCGCACACAAAACATGTTGAGAAGCGACGTGCTAATCCTTTTCTTTCTAACGTTTTTTCTTTCACTGAGTTACCACCATATCCACCCAACCATGCAACACTCAGAAATTCTGCGCGGTAATTTCTTCCGAGTTTCCAATAGCTATTGGATTTGGACCCGAACCATATTCACAGTGAAGTCTCCTGAACGCGCTAAGGTAAGAATACCGAAAATAAGGTTTGAATTTTCCTGAAAAATAGTATCGGTATAATCTACCGAAAGAAAACGTTTGATTGAACTTCTTTTTGAGTAAAGTGGATTAAAAAATTATATTGTTATATTTTACCTAAATTTTGTTTCAAGTACTCTCATTGGGCTGCAAGCAATGTCGGTTCAATAACTACCTTCAATAACTACCTTCAATAACTACCCAACTATACTGAAATTTCGGTTGTCCATGTTTACTGATAATTGCAGTATGTGGACTTTTGTGGGGTTTTCGGTAATTTTTACCGACTTTTACGTATTCTCGTCTTAGCGTGAAGGAAGCAAACGAATCTTTTTTATTAGAAAAATGAAGAAAAAAAACTACAAGGTACAACCACATTGGAATGTCCGAAATGATTATGTAGGACTACGCAACTAAATGTAAGCCATTTAGATTGTACAATGCAATACTCTTTGCAGGCCGTATATATTTCCAAGTGTCCAATTATCAAAGCAATTAGGTGCTCAATAACAAAGCAATGATAAAAGAAAGTAGGATATATTTTTTTGAGATGTGCTAGGTCAGTAACTACTGTAAATCTTAAGTTCTGAACTCAAGGTGAGCCTCTATGAACTTGAACATCCCAAATATTTCGATAAGGACTGGTGACCTTCCAAAAGATTCACTGAATGTGTTTGAAGGCATATTGTCACCTTTCATAGGTTATAAAGCCAATGTTACGATTGTAGATCCGAACTTCTAAGCTCACGGACAGTTTGGGTGACATAGAACATCTCAAGATATCCCTTTGTATATGTTTATTTTGCAGAAGACTCAATAAGTTTGGTCATATACATGTTATTACTTTTTTTGGTCCAGAAAGCTACAATTTAAGCTGTAGACTTTATGTTTTGAATTCCAGGATAGTTTGGATAACCAAGAACATCCAAAGATTATCTCATAATGTCTGATGATCTTCCAAGATATTCAATCAATATGTTTCAATACACAGCGTAGCTTTGTGTAAGTTTGTGTTACAACTGTAGGTCCTTTGTTCTGATTTCAAGAATAGTTCAATAGAATAGTTGCAACATGTCATATAGCTTTATAATGTTTGTTTGCCTTTAAGAATATTAATTTAAAATGTTTGAATTTTTTTTATAAATTATGCTTACGTGACGTAATTTTGTATAACCCAAAAAGCTACTGTAGATTACAAGTTCTAAGCTCCAGAACAGTTTGGATCACCTAGAAAATGATAAAATTATAAAATAATAACTTTTGACCTTCCAAAAGATTCATTGAAAATGTTTGGAGGCATATAGTCACTTTATATAGCCCAAAAACGACTGTAGTTACAACTGTAAATCATATTTTTCCAGCTTAATGAGAGTTTGGATGATCTCGAATATCCCAAGATCATTGCATTATGTCTGTTGACCTTCCACATTGTTCAATGAATATTATTAAATACATTTTGTCCATTTGCATTCCATTAAAACCTACTGTTTCAACTGTAGATCTTATATTCTGAACTCAAGGACAGTTTGATAATATTTTCATTAATATTCACTGAATTTCGTTGAATACGTGACGTAACTTTGTATAGCCAAAAAAGCTTTAGTTACTACTGTAGATGTTAATTTCTGAACTCAAGGACAGTTTGGATGACCTAGAACATCACAAAATTATCAAATAATGACTGTTGACCTTTCAAAAGGTTCATTCAGTATGTTTGAATACTTATCGTCACTTTTCATATGTTATAAAGCTACTGTTACATTTGTAGAGCTGAAGTGCTGAATTCAAATACGTTCAAGATAACCTAGTACATCCCAGAAAAAATCAAAAATATTTAAAGTTTAATATCAAGAATTTATTAATACGTATGCATATATACCATATTCTTGAACAACGCTTTACAAAAACGAACACGTCCTGACACGTCAGGAAAGGAAATGGTGTCGCTCAAGCAGGTAGCCGTCGGAATGGGCGATTGTTCTTCTCTGGCACTTGTGGAAAGCGAATTAACTCTCTTGCCCTGACAAGGGCGGATTGGGTTCCACAAGTCCGTCAAAGCAACAACTCGATTGCCGGCAGACTGTATATACCGGCAGGACTGGATCGCTCCTTTTCGGGTGGACAGCAACAACGAAGCCTCGGCTGGAAGGATGGTTAAAGGAAAGACTAGCCACTTTTGCTTTCTCCAAATATTTTATTCCTCGTCTATCTTTACACTTTGAATAACTAAAATATACTGAACAGAATTCTGTGAATTCTCTGAAATTTGTGTCTCATATGTATCAGAGCTCCCCTTCCTGAGAGAGTAGGGGTCTCAAACAATCATAAGAACCTTCCCCAGCCCCAAAAGCCCCTTCATATAAATTTTCACGTTGGTTGGTTCAGAAATTTCCGAGTCTGTAAGGGTCTGACAGGCAGACAGACAGACAGAAATTCATTTTTATGTATATAGAAATCTACCCTCCAAAAACCTCTACATGCCAAGTTTGGTTCCATTTGCTTGATTTGTTCTCGAGTTATGCTGAAATTCGTGTTTTATTTTGTATAAGAGACCCCTCTTTCAGTGAGCGGAGGAGTTTCAAACCACAATAGAAACATTTCTTGCCTTCAAAAACCTCCACCTGCCAAATTTGGCTCCATTTACTTGATTAGCACTCGAGTTATGTAGAAGCTTTTGTTTCATTTGTATGGGAGCACCGCCCCTCAACCTAACAGAGAGAGAGAGGAGGGGTCTCGAACTATCGTAGAAACATTTATTGCCTTTAAAATCCCCGCATGCCAAATTTGGTTCCATTTGCTTTATTAGATCTAAAGTTATGAAGAAATTACAGTTTCATTTGTATGACAGCACCCCTTCTAGGAGAGGGGAGGGGTCTCAAACCACCATAGAAACATTTTTCTCCTTCATTAAACCACATGCCAAAAGTGGTTCCATTTGCTTGATTAGTTCTTGAGATATGCAGAAAGTTCTGTTTCATTTGTACGAGAGCCTCCCTTTCTAGAGAGGAGAGGGGTCTCTCACTACCATAGAAACATTGCATTGCTAAGGAAACCCCAACTCATTTTTATTTATATAGATTTATTGCGTTGGAACCGGCTGTCCGGTACCTAAGCACCGCCTCTCGTCATCGTCATTGGTCATTGGTCATTGGTTGTAGCACGCATGGAAAGCTTGCACGAAGTGTCGATCACGTGAGTAACTACCTACCGCTAGCTACGCCAATGCATGATGAAGAATCACTGCTGTTGTCGTTCGCGTTTGGGCGTAAACAAGTCCTTTATTTTTTCTTCCTGAACTTCTTCATATGTAAATATTCTAGGTCGTCAAATAGGCATTAAACTCATTTTTTCGTAGAGAAGAATTCAAGTAGAACAAATTTACCCAAGATAGTGTATACTTCTATTCAGTCTGTGATTTTATACAGCCACTTTCTTTTTGGTGTCATATTTGACCCTTGAAATGAAGGGGTTCATATACTTTATGAGAAAAGGCTTAACATTTATGATTGGTTTTAATAGTATGTGGCACAATATCAACAGTGTTCCTCTTTTTAAATTGATGCGTAGAAATATTTCCGATCCGTTGGCGCAAAAATTTTGAACTTTGTTTGAGAAATGACTGAGATATTAACGCTCAAAACCTGACCACTTTTCGTGACGGCCGCAATGCAAGTTTGTTTTAAATTGTACCCCAGTATAGAAAACAAAGACGTAGTCCTACGTCAAAAACAGCGAATGGATGAGAAGTAGGCTCTGAAGTTTTCGATAGTTTGAGCTTCTGTTTGTTTACACAAATGCATTTATTTTTGTTTTACACAAACGCACGAGCACAACAATTCAGAATTTCTAAGAAAAGTTTAGCAGATGCAGAGCTAAATGTTACAACAGATCGACTTCCCGTCCATGTTAAATATTAAATTATATTAAAGATTGATTCTTTGTGTTTTCGAGATGAGCATTGTATGTATTGGTAGTGGATTTTTACTGAGTGAAAGAATAACAGCTGAGATAATTTTCAAATGTGTTTTCAAGTCTTAGTTAATTCTAAATGAGGTTAGTATTTATTGATTATTTAGGGTGAGGTGAGTAGATACTACTACAACAGCGGTCAAACTGCCGTCGCGCTTCATTTCCGGCTTTAATAGTCAGTTGGTTTTAGATTAGATTGGATTGAATCTACCATTCTCAGTCATTAATATTTAAGTCAGCTGCCGGAATAGTGTTTTACCAGTTGATTCTTTGCGAGAGTAAATCACTTCCAACCGTACTAAAAGGATTCAGCGATCACTTCTCAAATGATGATCTTGTATTCATTTTTGCATTTTTTGCAGATTGTATTTAGGAAGAAGGAACCGAAGTGATAAGCCAAAACATCTAACCCTTACTTATAGTTGATGGAAGAGGCTATGCAGCGTCGATATAGGATAACCAACGTAATTCGGACCTTGCCAAAAACACATTAATTTGGACAAACTAAAATTCATTCTTTTTTATTAAAACGGATACCCGGGGTGTGTTCACACCCCAGGCGCTTGCACACCACGCAATCACTGAGTATGCTCGTCGTCGTCGTCAACTGTATTCCTTACGACTTCAAGACGACTTGAGCCCAGCTTTGACCCGATTTGTATCCTATTTGAATTTTATTTGAACCCGACTGAACTCTGACGTGAACCGGACTTGAACCTGACTGGAATCCGACTTGAATTCAACTTGAAACCGAGTTGAACCTAACATGTTTGAGACGAACCAGACTCAGGCTGAAAGTCTCCCAAAGGTGTTGTTTCAAGGAGTATATGATTCAAAACTTCACGCATAACATCGCATAGCATGGCATAGCAAAGAACATTTGCACAAAGCGTGGGGGAATCACTGAGATAAGCCTTTCCACTTCCACTTATCATTTCGCAAAAAAATGTTAGGTGTCGTAGACCGTCTTCTCTCTGCGCACCTGGTCACGTCCTTACAACTGTTTGAAAAATTGATAATTGTCTCGACATCTATTGCAGAAAGTGCTGTGAACCCGAAATACCTTCATAGACGTTCAAGAGATAGAAAATTGACAAGTTTTTAAAAATTGTATTTATGGAATGTGGAACGATCAATATTGCAATATGGTTTTAAATAAAATAATATTATGAAATAATTAATAATCATAGAGTCATCTGACAATAAGCGCTTCTTAACAGTTGTGATGTCGTGTGATCAAAAGTTACTTCGAAACTCTGGGAATCAAACGGAAAGAGAAATGCAGTCAGAATGTATATTCTATTAGTGATCAGGATCACAATAACTCATGTAACGTTGCCATTTTTGTAGTTTGTGAATAAACTGATTTTGATCAATTTTCCCTAGCTAACTTAAGGTGTTTCTGAAAAAACAGTTTTTTTGCTCTTACATGTTTATTTCAAATTTTCCAAAAAAAAGTTGTCTCGGGATGATATTTATAACTTGAATAGATAAAAGTTTTGACGTACAAATTTTTCAAATATATTTCACCGTTAGCACGTAACTAACAATTTTCTTATAAAATTACGCCCCATTCAAATGTTTTTTACGCAATTTAAAGAAATAACCTATCTCTAGTTTTCAAATATAATATGCAATATCAAAAATCTTTTTAAATTCCGTTAATTTTTTATTTTTTTATTTATTCCAACATATAAAAAGGCCTATTTGGATAACAAAACCATAATTACTTTAGTTTAACATACGTTAGAGATGATTTCAATACATCATAGGTTGTAACTTCTATTGTTCTAGAACCTATTGCCACACAACTTTGCTGAAAGATTTGAAATTAAAATGCAGGAAAATGTGCTCTTATTCGGTAATTTCAAAGGGTACCAAAAATGTATTCAATCAAAGTTGCTTGAAATTCTTTCATCTCAGCTTTTTTCAAGAATGTATGTCTTTATTTCTACAAATAAAAAAGTTATATTTTCGATTTCTCTGAAAATTAGTTTTTAGTTTTCATTAAAACCAAAAGAAGCGCCTTGTTATTAGAAAAAAAACATTGTAAAAACAATTTTGCAACAAAACTTCAAACTTAGGCTGAAAATGTATCTTAACAGCTAAATTCGCCTTCTGAATCACTGTGCATTGGCCGGCAATGGTGTTATGGAAGAAATCTGTTTACAACAGTCCTTTAAGTAACCATTATTGAAAACAGCTTCGATCCGGGAGCTAGTAAGTGATAGCTCTACTGCAGATCCATCAACCCATTTCAGTATGTCTGGAGAGTCACGCCCATTCCGAGGTTGCGTTCGCATACAATAAGCCCCGCATGTAAACATTACCGAAATCATCTCGATAAGGGTACTGCCACACACTTCCAGATCTGGAAATGCTAAATTTCAAAACCAGGCACGTATGTAGTATTATATGAAAATAGGATTCTTGTTGTATAAAAAAATCTTTTTACTGTTCTAGTTACATTTCACAAACGGCAATTTGAGTATTTCATGAGTCCAGTTTGATGATATCTAAAATAAATGGCTTATCTAATCGTAATGCATTTAACAAAATATTCAAATATAATCCTGTAATGCTAACAAGTGCATTCTAGTCTTTCGTGAATGTAGTGAGGGCGACCCCGTCGTACTGGTTAACATCCACATCCTCACGCCATTGTCACGAGTTCGAATCTCACCCCCGGACAGGTTACAAAGATGCCCAAAAAGTTACTTAAGTGACTTCGACGGGAGATGAACCAACCCAGGGATGAAAATCTCGATAATAAAGAAGTTCATTTGCTAAATTCAAATGTAAATGTAATGCTGAAATTGAAAAAAAAAAAAAACAATCTGAGCCTAAATGGTTTTGAAATGCAAATATGATTCCAAAGCGTGCATAAAGTATTAATTGAATGAGAATAGAAAATATACAATAGGATTTGGAGGACACGATCTCCAGTCGCACCCCCTCACTTCGCTATTGTTAAAATGAAAACATTGCCCAGGCTACGCCAGTCAGCGTCTCCATGTTTCATCTGGCAGTTATTTGTGATCATATGACTAGTGAAGGCGTCAGTTGGAACTTGTGAGGACCACAGGTTGGTCGCACCCTGCTTCGAATTAGTCTACTCACCATTTGAAGCCTACAATAAATAATGCATAGAAATGATCCAAAAACCATCCCTGAAAAGTTTCAGGTATTTAAAAAATCGTTGACACCGGCGTTTAATGGCTGTAAATCCATGTCTGCGCCATTTTGGAATCCAAGATGGCGGCTTCTGGCGGGAAATAGGAGCTACTGTCAAATACCCTGGAATTGTTTAAGCGCAGACGATGTCTTGATGCCAGATATCAATGTACGAATCCATTTAGTAATCCAAACAAACAAAACTGCAACAGCACAAAGGCCAACAAGTCAACTAATTAATAATAATGCAAATAGATTTTGACATTTTCGTTGGACTCTTAAACTTTTGAACTTTATTTCTATGAAAACCGTTTTATTTTTAATTTAGTCATTTTCATCTTCTCATTTGATCATGAAAGCGAACGCATATTTCCAAGCGTTTAAAAACTCTTAGCAAACACAACAACTAATACGGTTTTACTTTTCCATATTCCATATGCCATTTGCAAAACTGCCAATTAACACTCGACGTGTTTTAAATCTGGGAAATAGTTTGTAAACAGATCGATGATTAACAGATTTGCGAGTTGCTGTTCTTTTGTACCTCATCGGGAATCCCTTCTTGGAAGTCTCTTTTTCAAAAGAATCATACACATCAACAGAAACCTATCAAGCAAACCCCATTTTAATCACACCTTTCGAGGAAACATTCATCTACCTTGACTTGCAATGGCAGCAAGCGGTGAGAGGCTCTAGAGTGGCAGTAGCAACCGAGCACTCCTTGTTACCGTAGCGACGTAAGTGCCCTTTAGTCATGGAGTAGTTTGTACATAGTTGTTGATTCTTTGCTTAGAATTAGCTACCAATCCTTTACCCCGATACCACCTCTGGCAGGACTCCGGCGAGTAATGGCAGGAGACAGGAGAAATTGCATGACAATGACTATCCATTGTCATTTCCGTCGTCGTATCCGTTAGATGCCTTCCAACTTTCTCACATTCGAAATGCATGAGCTGACTGACGAACTGACTGACTGACGGACTGTCTGACTTGCCGACGCGTAGGAGTAATAAATTGCTTTGGCATAATCGTGCCTGCACGGGGTTCGAACTGAACTGAACTGAAGAGCGCTGGATGCCAACCTACTATTTACGAGTTCCGTCATCGTTTTGATTAAGAAATTTATGGCGTCATGGCCTGGTGTCCGCAGGGTTTCGGGTGCAGCGGATCGAGTTGTCAAGGGCCCGGATGAGAAGGCAGAAAACAGCAAAAGCCTTATTTTGCGATAATTTATGACTGCTGTGCGGGAAATTAAATGCCAGCGGAAAGAATCGATGCTTATCGGATGAGGATGTCGGGAGGAGGTGGTTTTTTTTTTGGGTAAAAGTGATCTAATTATGGCGATTAAGCTTGATGGCAATTAATTGCTCCCATGAGGAAGATATGAAACAATTAGCAGCACTGACACATGTAATGATGCGGATCATTGATTTGTTCAATGGATTGCGTTTGGCTGGCACAGCGGTGGATCTAATTGGTAGCTCATTAATTTTGTCTGCTTAAGGTTGGATACAATCACGGGGGAATGACCTTTTGCGTTTTGTGGAAGTTGTTCTACCGAGGGCATTCAAGCGGTCGGTGATATTTGCCAGGATATTTTAAATGAAGATGTTTTTAGCGATGCCCGAAAATTAATAGAGGGTATATTGTTTAAAATCCGCACACACAAAATTCATTATCGTATTTCGAGTTTTTATCCGATTATTACTTTTTGCGCACGAACTGTTCTCTTGCAGCCATTTTGGAAATTTTTAGGCACCTGATGAAATCATGTCACAGAGTCTAAACAATATACATTAAACTATGTGTACGTATTTTTAACGATAAACCCCTTCAGCTGGACTTGTCAACTGACATTCTTACTTTTCTTCGGTTATTGGAAACTTTATGAGTGTCCAACCAAGAGCAAAGTTTAAAATTTGTTATCTTTGTAGTCATATATTGTCAAATAACCTGGAAATTATACAATTAATTGAAAAAAATACTTCTTTTTTTTGGTTTGTTGTGTATCGATTATCACATTTCGATCTTTGCAAGTTCTTTCACGTTAGGCTCCTCCCACCAACAGATACTTAGTTTTCAACGTATTCACCTTTTCTGCTTCACGTTTTGCATTGTGTAGTAGTCAGCAACCGCCTGGAAAGTTCTTTCTACAATGTCCACGTCGTCAGCGAAGCAGATAAACTAGTTGAATTCATAAATAGTATCCCGCATGTTAAAGTCATAAAGAAACTGCCGTAACGTTAATATTTGCTCTGTTGCTTTGTTCAGACGCGGACCACGATGGATTTTCCAAGTGAATGGGCACTTTATTTATTCTCCTTTCTTCTTACACCGTGAAATCAATCTGGAAACTATGAGGATGCAATTGATCTACAGAATTACTTTTCCAAGTTCCAAGTGCAACACATTAAGTTCGCTCTTTAACCTCTTTTACCTAATGGATGAGTACTGAATCATACTGGACATCATCTGGTAATCAATTGATCTTCAAAAGTATATGGAAGTGTAAAGGCCGTTCACACCAAAAATCCGGACAAAGTATTTATCCGGTTTCTTAGTCAAATCACTACGAAATTGAATGAAACTTGTTATGTACATAACCAATACATAGACAAACGTGAACCACCCACATTGTTTGCAAAAGCACATTCTTTATTCAAGATGGCGCCGTCCGAACTAGCACGCAGGAAATCCATCTTGCACAAATACATGGAAAATCCCAATTCTACTGTTCGATTCATCGCAAAATCTCTAAATGTGCCAAAATCAACTGTTGCAGATGTGATTAAACGTTATAAAGAGGGTTTTGCCATAGACTAATTCTAAGAATAGCTCAATAATGTGCCCCTCATAATGAACTCACACGAACACACTCTCAAAAATTCTGTCAAAATAACACAGCAAATCAAAACAAAGGCGCAAATATGTACAGCAAGGTGCTGGCTTCAAGGTGTAATTCGGACCAAGGGGTTCTACAACAGTGAACCAATTTTAAATCGCTAAATCGCTCAGTTGCATATTGATTGTTGATTTTACTGTCAAAAAGAAAGCTGGAAGTGGTGGTGAACATGGGCAAAGCAACACAAGGAAGGAGATAAGTGTCCTTGCTGCTTTTCCAGTAAACCCGAAGGTTTCAACACGGACAGTTACGAAAAAAGTGCAAATGTCAATCGGTTTTGTGCAAAAAGTGAAGTCGAAGGTTGGATTGAGATCATTCAATCAGATCGTAACGCAGAGTAACAAAAATCGGTAAAAACACGCTTCAGAAAGCTTTATGAACAACTTCTCACAAAACTTCATTGTGTTGATGGATGACGAAACATTTTACACTGCAACTAGCCGGAAAATGCCCTGAACATCTGAGACGGAAGCATAAAACCAAATTCCTTGAAAAATAACTGGTCTGGCAAGCAATATGTTCCTGTGGACTAAAATCTCAGATTTTTGTAACCACAGGAACCCTAAACGCTGAGATTTACCGACAAGAATGCCTCAAAAAGCAGCTCTTACCTTTTCTGAACATGCAACTTAATCCTTGTTCTGGCCAGATTTGACTAGCTGTCATTACGCTAAAGTTACATTCACTTGGTAGGAGCAAAGTAACGTTATTGATGTTCCCAAGGATTGGAATCCACCAAATTATCAACGACTCCGCCCGATTGAAACATACTGGTCAATTGTCAAGGATAACCTTTAAAAAGCTTGGTGGCGAAGTTCAAGTTCAAAGATTCCAGAATTTCGTTCTAAGGGCAGCAGGCGCTTCTGGAGGCACTCGTCTCGGTAGATTTGCCTATTCATGGTACCCGTCGTGTTGTGTAGCTGGCTTATCTCTCCACAGCCACAGATGACATGCCAAGCGGCAAACAGAGTCGCTTCACCAGGTTATGGGAGGCTGCATTCAACCTTGTACGATGGTTCTCTGGAAAGACAGGGGGTTTTGTTGCAGGCCTTGTGAGCTGGTATCCAACAAAACATACACCATTTCAACAAATATTCCAATAGAAAACTCGGAACGGATTAATTGGCCTAAGCCAAAGCAACGAAAACGGACTAACGATTGGAAACTCGGAACGTGGAATTACAGATCTTTCAATTTTGTTGGAAGTACCCGTGCGCAATCAGATATAAAGGGTGGAACGGTCGAAAATTGGTCAAACATGATTATGTGCACACTGATTAGTTTATTATATACATGGTCAATCCTTACTGCTTCTGAAGTTCATCATCCACAAAATAAATGAAAATTGTTTGATTAGGCTTCCAATTTTCCAAATGTGAACTTTGGGTGTTTTGCACACAGAATCTCGATTCGGTGTCACTGTAACCTTATAAGTTGACAATCTAGCTCGTTTATATGCTCTTTGCACTGTTGTGAGGGACTTTCAAAATTTGTTTCCAATATCTCTGATGGAAAAGTTGGGAAGGCGTTTGAAAATGCTGGCCACTATTCTTCCGGTCACTGCGGCTTCCTCTTGTTCGCCGCTACTGGCAGTCGTCAGACTTTCTCCGAACACTTGAATAACTTTCGTCACGGTTGATTTGGTAATATAAAGTGATTTATAATTTGTAAAAATTTGGATTTTGATTATGCACGTGCAAAATTTTGATACGCTGCTCTTCTTGTTTCGACGCCATTTTGACAATTGAATTGAAAATGGCATAAACAAAATAAAGTTAACATTTCTTACGCATACACCTACAAAATCAGGGGTGTTCAAGTTTTTTAAATACACGATTAAAAAAAACTACGTCATATTTGAGCCAACCAGCGAGGCATAACGGATTTTGGATTAAACTATTCAGCTTGAATGAATATTCTCGAATGCATTTATTGTTTACAATTCTTAAGAGGTGAACTAGCATGTATTGGTAAAAACGAAGTGTAGGTATAGAAGAACGCGCTTACTTTATTTTGGAAACAGGCGAAGGGTGTTTATTAAAAACGACTAAAATATATACTGGCAATAATTAATAATGATTAAGCATTGAAAAATCACAAAATTGCCACTAAATTATTAAACAAGGTGTTTACACCGTGTTTAATCATTTAAACACGGTTATTAAAATAACAAATCGCACTTGAAAAACTCAAAATAGCAATAAAAAATTGATAATTCAATAATTCAAAAGTGACCGGTAAAACTTTCAAAAAAAGCAATGTAAATTAGTATAAACGCAATAATAGGCTGATAGTTTTCCGTCATAATAATAAGTTCTAGCAGTAAATATGGGACAGAAGTCTACAAATTTTTCAAATCATTCCAATTGGAACAAAAACAAAATCTTTTAATTTTTTTCAAATGTTTTGATTTTTAATTGCGATTTTGTGCAAAGAGTTGAAGTGTTTGAAGGCTTTTGTCACATGTTTTGCGTTACGGGGTCATGCAGTGTTTAATTTGAGCAATAGATGGTATGAATGAAAGATAATATGGTACATGTTTCATAATGGGAGGTTGGATGAATTGATGGATGGGATCTAAACCAGTCATTTTACCACACCATGGTTTGAACGCCATCCTTTATTGAAAAACCGTAAATTCGACATTGTAGCACTGCAGGAGGTTTGTTGGCAGAAAAATATGGAACGTTTGTTTGATGGTTGAACCATTTATCAGAGCTATGGAAACTCACACGGGCTTCGCACTGCTTTCATCTCAATGGGGAATGAGGAATTAGGTATCGTATGTATTATTAGCACACGGTTAATGGTTGTATGTTGAGGATTTAGGGCCGTTTCTTCAACATAAATACAATTAATGTTCACTCCCTCTATTTGCAATGAAGCACTGATAACGTTAAGGATGGAACGGATCAAAGTTGGAACGTAAACACAATCGCTGCCGTAACCACGACATCAAAGCGTCATCTTGGACTTAAACGCTAATTGGTAGGTGCAGTACTCATCAATACAGGGTCCGGCAATTGAACTGCTACATTACTTAAACAGTCATTATTACGTTGCCTACGATCACTCATCGCTTTTAGACGTATTGGACGACCCCTCATCGTTTTGTTTACATTGTCTTGGTTGTGTGTGGATGTATGTGTTACTTCTGTAATCAAGTGTTATCCGGAAAATCGGATCTCGAATAGAATCGTAGCGATGCGATTGGCTACGAACTGGATTCCGGCAGAAGGGAATACTTCGTGAGCTGTCCGATTAACGTGTGTGAAATGAAACACCCCTGGGGACCCGAAGTATAAAAAAACGGTATGGTCGGGGACGTCGAGCTACTGTGGAGACACCTGCCATGGTGAAGATCAAGAGGCGCCTTAAGTGAAATCCTCGACGTAGTGCCACTAAATTGGCGGAAGATCTTAACCTCTCGGATCTAAGTATCCATTGGATCCTGAAAGATAAACTTCAGACCAAGCCCTACAATAAGCCGAAAGTTTAAGGCCTCTCGGTAAAGCAGTAACAATAACGTGTAAAAAGAGCGAAGGCACTGCTGAAGAGGGCCGCGGAAAGCAGGGTAGAGAATATTCTGTTTGCCGCCGAGAAACTCTTCACAGTACAGCAGTTCGTGAATAAGCAGAATGATAGAGTTTGGTTGTCAGAAAGACCACGAACTCATGCCAGAGTGCTGACGGAGAAACCCGCATCGGTGAAGGTTTGGGCCGGAATCACCCGTGATGGTCGGACCTGCTGGTTTTTGTCCCTGATGGAGTGAAGGTCAACCAATATACATATCGGGAACAAGTTCTACAGAATGTTGTCGAACTGTGGGCATGGTATGCCGTCATTTTGGTTCTAGGGATTGGGTTTTCCAACAGAACTCGCCCGTTCTAAAAGTGAAGAAAACCCAACTCTGGATTGCGAAACATTTTCCTGGGCTCCGTTGCGAGCTCGAAGTGGCTGGACCTGATATACAACTTCGGTATTGATTTTAACTCCAGCATCAATGAAAACAGGCGGCAAAACAAATACACTTTCGACAGAAATTAGTCACTAGCTACACGAATTAACCCAATACTCAAGTTTGAACATTTTCGCATTATTTTCTGCCGCACCCTGTAAGCAGCTCACGTTTCAACCGCAAAACAGGAAAATTTCAATTTGTCGGCAGGGATGGATAAACATGTTTTACATACTGTATAATTGAATGCAATCAAAACACTGTCATCCCTAAATGCGTTTTGTACATCATGTTATTGAGCCAGACTAATGCGGTTCTTTAGTTATGTCAGTATACCATCGTTTGCTATATCATGCAATTTACCTTATTCTACCTCCATTACCTTCCTGAAGAAAACACTGATCCCTAACTTCTAACGAATACCACAGACCGCACATAGCATGTGAAATCGGGTGCGGTCAGCAGGTTTTTCAATCCAACCGCCCCAATCCGAGGCCGGCTCATACAGAATGGAAACCAAATTCGTGCAGGTAGAAATCAACAAACGAGCAAAAAATTACCCGCCGCTCGCTTTTTTGTCCCGATAGAATATGCTGACACATGCACACAAGCGAAATGTCAGCTCTCTAAACATGGGTCATTGATTCACCGCACAACTTGTTGGCTTCCACAGGGAGGGCAGATGGGCTTCCATTAGGTTCAACTCTCTATCAGAAGAGAAAAGAAGAAGAAGAAAGAAAAAACCTTTCAGCAATTGGTTCGGGTTGTGATGGCAGATTGCTAATGGAGCCGCCTAGTTCAGGTGACTCTCTGTGCTGGAACCGAGCGAGGGTTAAGTTGGGTTGGTCAGGTTCAATTGGGATACCTAAAGGGATTGCTATCCGGTTAATCAGTGTTAACCGAGCATTAATCATCGTGTTCCGGAGATAATCCAAGTTGTGAGCCGTCGTGAAAACGGGTTCCATCGGTCCAATTCAACGATACAGCGAATTGTAAATCGATTTGCTTAATGGGATCGTATTTTCAAAATTGTCAATTTCCAATTTCCTTCCATCAGCATTTCAACTGAAAATAGAATGAGCTTTCTGACGACACACTCTCGTATGATTTGTTTGATGGCGGCTGGTTCCTTAGAATGTACATCGATATCTATTTTTTTCGTCTCTTCAACTAGCATTAGGAAAATTGCACAGTGGTTCGAGATATGCACAGGAAAAAATTATGAATTTTAACAGACACGTAAGAACTCTCCTCGTTCAATTTAAAGTCAAAGAAAGGGGAAATGACAAAATTCCTTGCAATCTTGCATGCAACAAACCTAACTCATGCAATACTTCCCTTAAAGAGATAAATTACATTAACTGAATTTTGTAACGCAAATTTTTCAGTAGCAGAAAGCGTTCGGCATTAAAATTGCCTTAATAACCTAAATCTTACTTTGTTCTAATAAACTTCACACTTTGTCGACATAATTGTATGCAATATTTGGAATAAAGCACACTTTTTATTTATCTTTATATCACAACAAAAAACATTCTTCATTTTTTTCATCGGTGTAGCGCTCAATTGGCTGCTAGTGAAGAAAAGGAATGCAAAAAAATATCAGTTTCGTTCGATTTCAGGCACAGCGCCGCGAAATTGTGCATGTCGTCGCCGTCGTTCGCGAAATCAATGGCTGTGCAAACGGAATTCCACCGAAGTCAGCCAACCATGTGGAGAATTCAATTTGCCAGATAACGACGACAGCCTCTTCCAAATACATAGTTGATGTCAGTTTGCTGATATTTTTTTTTCCTTTTTTGCTGCGCTATCTGTTGGAAGGAAAATGTGAATCGAAGAAACGGCTCTCTTCGCCAATCGATGCGGTAAAACATGGGGTTTAGATTTCGATACAAGTACAGCTACATCTGGCTTCTTTATGGATTTTTTTTTCTGGGAACTTCATATTGAAAAAGTTAATCGAGCATTATGAACACCTTTTGTGGCCCTAATTAATGATGCGATTAAAGCACCTGGCCCCAAACTTTCCAACTTTTTTTCACAGTCAACAGACACGAACAATGGTCAAAATTTAATTTAATCATCAAAAGCATGGTTTCCACAAAAAAAAAAACATGATGCGTACCTTCGTCAGCGGAAAGTGGAAAGTTTGTTAAGTTATTCTTACAGAGGAACTTTGTCGCAAATTTTAACCTTTTTTTGAATGCATTACCAGCCATTTGTCAATGCTGTCTTCACGTCGAGCATCGAAAAATTTCGATCACGAAAAGAAACTGAAATTGTTTTTTTATCCTTTCTATTTTGTGCCCTAAATCAAACTAAAAGCCTTCGTAAGGGTTAGGAAGGGTGTGAGTAATAAAAATTCTCGTACAAGGATGAATTAAAATTCGAACACCTTGAGCAATTGGTCTCAATTAAATATTATGCAGTTTCCAACACTGAAATTTAAATTGAGTTTATATTACGAAATCAAAAGTAAAACTACGGAATCTATTTGTTGTTTTCTGCTCCAAAACTGATTTGTACTCAGAGTTGAAGAAAAAATAAACTCACTCACTCATAATCCAACAACTGAACAACTTTTACGGTAATGATTTTACATTCTCTTCTTGTGTTGTGCTTGATTTCATTCCACGGAAATCATTTCACACTCATTCGTTTTTCGATTCAATGACAATGAAAAAAGAGATAATTCAAATTCATCTTGTCATATCATGCTGAACAATGCATTTGGTCCTAAGTAACATTGGGAGACTCTCTTCGTCGACTATGTAAAAACATGTTCAAGTATGATGTAGAAGGGATGTTCGCTCATTACCATGAGGCACCAAGAGTGGACAGTAATGTTTTTGCTAGAATGAAAGACATGAAGAGAAAGTGTTGATAGTTCCGTCAGTGTACGGCAGGTTGGAAATAGAACAAATGTTTTTTTAATGGAGCGGTAGGGCATGTGTACAGTGGTACTCGAACCATAGACGTCATCTTTTTGCCTAACATCCCACTGCGGGGTAGGCCGAGGCACGGACAAGTCCGCCATCTCAACAGGCAAAAAAAATGATGTTTGGAAGGAGGTCATGTACCATTGATGGCTTTGTGATAGTTATTCTAGCGATAAATTGTGTGCACTCTGTTTTGAAGCGCACATGGGAAAGGAACTATCTCCTTTTTGGGTTTGTTTTGATTCGCAACGTCTGAGATCACTCAAGTTTTTCCCGTCATCTCTAACGTAGAGAAACACCGTGAAGCGTTCCGATACTGATCCCCACCAGTATGATTAATGGTTACCACCATTTATGGTTTTTACATACATTAATTGTTATGTTTTGTATTCTGCGTGCGTGGAGTAACGATTATGATGTAGAAGGAGATGTTCGCTCATCACCATGAGGCTTAAGCGGCCATTTATCGCAAGCAGAAATTGTCTTTAATTAAGTTGAGTTATTATCTTATAACAAATTAATTGGTTTCGTATCTTTTAAAAACATAACTACTGTTGAGATCAAGTAACCCATGGAACCCAACGAAGTGAAAAAAAACTTTCAATACCCCAACAACCGTTGTTATATCCGGATGTATTTTCAATTAAACCTCCTAATAAAAACGTCAACCCCAGTGTGAAAATCCCTTTTTTCCTTCTGATCCTGAACATTTTTGGTCCTTCACTCCCGGCGGTCCTTCACTCCCAGCAGCAGCAGATAAGAACGTCAAGCCCAGTGAAATCATTGTTGCCTCCTGATCCTGAACAACTAGTTTTTTCTCTGCATCCTCATTTGGTCCTATAATGTCTCCAATTGTTGAACTTAGGTTACATTCTAGTCATTGAACGTCGTATGCTCTGCAATCTATGAGTATATGAGGTACAGTTCCCAAGTAACACACTACGGTCATAATTAGTTGTAGTCACTTGGTTATGACTTACCAAGTCATATTTATGTTATCCTAACCGAATGGCAACAAGAGTGCTACTAGGGTTATTGGCTCCCCACATGTTAGGCATCAGTTTCTGTCTTGGTTGAATAAATGTTGATGCGTTAATCTAGTATGACTTATGCGAAGCCAGTTCATTGCCCTCCTTTCAGTCGCACGGTGTCTGTCCGGCCACTGTAAAGTTGTTGATTCGATGCTCCCCAAGAAAGATGTATTATTTCTCCACTTGCATCCCCAGTGAATTTCTGCTATACAGTTGCGGATGATATCTTCACTTGGTACTTCACAGTATTCTTTGTCGACATTTTCATCCATCAAGGCCGCTTTTGCCAGTGCATCTGCTTTCTCGTTTCCTGAAATTCCTACGTGTCCAGGTATCCAACATAATGTAACTGATTTGTTTTCTATTTATTCCTTTATTGCTTGAACCCACGCGTGGGTTTGAAGTTCTTGTAAGACACTGGCTGAGTCTGGGAATATGACAGTGGCTTTATTTTCTATGCACAGGCTAGTTACGACATAAGGGATTGCCATAGCTTCCGCTGAAAAATTTGAACATTCCTTTGGAAGATTTCTACTGATGTTTTCACATGATATTTCGAATCCAACGTGCTCCTGGGTAACTGATCCGTCAGTGAAAATGTGTTTGCAGGTTGTGTATTTTGCTGCGCATGTTGTGCTAAAAACAGCTGTTGTGCTTTGACTGGGGCATCTCCGACTTTATACAGCGATTTAATGCACCAATCAATCTTTGGGCGCATAGCATCCCACGGTCTATCTCCAAGTCGACGAATATCGCTGATGTTTGGGAGTAATTTGCCTGTTAGTTTGATGAAAGCAGACATGGCCCTGTCTATTGAAGGGAAACCTGTTCCTGGTGTGCTTTCATAAATGTTCATTGAAGGGTAAAGCTTGCTATTATTTTTAACGTTTTTACTACTGCCGCTATAAGCGAATGTCATTCCAAAGAATAGCTTCGGCAGCATAACCGCATTGGCTATTTGGAGCATAATTTTTCTTGTGCCATCGCTTCGAGTAGTGGGCCGACGCCAGATTCGGCCAGAACACCGTGTCTTCGCCCTTATGGTATTTCTTGATGAACGACGCAACTTCCGGCAGGCGTTCCGTACTATAAATTTTCCCGTTCACGACCAGTCCGGAGCGAAAGAAGAGCAGCTTTGACATCCCCTTCTCGCTGATTGTCAGCCAATGCAGCACCTTCTTGAGGAACTTGGTGTGTGAAATGAACTTCATCTCGGAGCTCACTCCCTTCGTGGGGGAAGTAAAATACGAAGCGCCCTGCCAGTCGTTGCCATCCAGGGTGATGTATGTTCATATTCGCCAGGTACTTTTTCACTGTTCGGCCGATTGAACCTACCTCCGGCCAAGCGCACGCAGCGATGTAGCCACTTTTCCTTCGGTCTTCCTCTTCAGCATCTTTTGGAGCTACTTGTCGCTCAGGGTCGTCGGCCGTCCGGAAACGGGCTTTCTTTCGATGCTCTGATTGTTGTCTAATAGTGCCAAGATGTTGTAGATGCCGGAACGGGCATAGCCGGCGTCCACAAAGTGCCGCACGATGTCCGTTTTCAACGCGGCGGGGTGCCGTTTTTTGAACGCGCACACTTATGAATAGAGTTGCTTCACTGTTTTTGCCATCACGGTTAGAGTTCGACTGATAGAGCTGTCAAATTTTGTCCGCTGACTCATGGGTTATTATGATTGATGCTTCATGGGTTGTCTCGGCAGTGTGGGTGAAGGTAAGCCCATGGCAATTTTCGTCCATATTTTAAATGCAAATGATTTTGAACAGAAATTCACACTTCTTTTTCGAGCTGTGTATGTTTCAAAAGTTACAGAAGATTTTTGGTGTGTCTGTTTTATCGAATTAACACTTTTGACGATTAAATTTTAGTAGACGCTGGCTTGCCAGCATGGACCAGCGTGAAACTTTTTTTATATATATTAGTACTAATCATCAAATGATTACTTGAAAAATTGATAAAAAAAATTCTGCTGCTAGAGACACTGTATGCAATAAAAATTAAAATATTGATCTGAGATATCTTTTAATGTTCATGGGTTATTCTTGACAATGATTCAATAATATCAGCTAGATAATAGACGACAGTTTGGAAACTATTCCGGGGACTTCCATGTGGCAAGAAGTAACCGGAAGTCAACCGGAATAAATTATTAAACCACGGACTCGCTCTTTCTGTACGAATTGGAGCATTCAACACGAGCCATAATGATTGTTTTATTATTGTTTTTTATTATTATTTGTTTATTATTTTTATCATATTATTTTATTATTAAGCACTTTTTGTTCATACTTTAATTGTTATGTTATATATTCTCCGTGCGAGGAGTAACGAGTATGACTTTTTGTTATTGTGACATTTATAATTTGAGGCACTTGAAACGATTTGCAGATTTCATTAATTCTAAACAATTAGTTAATAAGTATAAGCGTACTTCAATGCATAGTAAACTTTGACTACGTTTAATCTCATTTTGATTCTGTAATTTCAACAGGTGAAAGGCATCTATGTAGTGAGCAGGACACGCTACTAGCCGACCAAAGGGTCAGGTAAATGACCTGAGAGAGATGACCGCGAAACGCACGCAGACAAACGCTTCCGTCTTTATGGGGATTCTCACCTCATCTATCATGGAAGCAGGGACGGCCACGTGAGCGAGACAGTCTCCCGGGGAACTCCCGAGTTCTCGATCGAGAACCTCAATTTTTTGTCGGAAAACCACGCCGCAGTAAGTTTTGAGTTGTGAATGGCCGCATTATCTTGCTGAAAAACAAAGTCTGGACCCATCAGTGACTCGCCGTGTTCAATCAAGCTTATCTCGAGCATCTCCACGTAATCTTCGGACTTCATTTTAGTGGAAATCCACGCCAACGGAAGCTTTCCTCAAAAGGAAAAGGTGCCCTAAACCATCAATGTTCCAACACTAAAATTCCTGCTCATTTTTCACATCCGGTTCCCTGCGCAAGTCGTGCCAGTAGTAGGGGAGGATGGTACAAAACGCACCGTTTAAGCAACATCGTGAACAACTAGGGAATGGAAGCTGAAATTTACGAATAAGTTATTGAGTATGAAGCATTACGATGTTTGCGTTGTAGATCAAATGTGATTTAAATTCAAAACGGTGATTATTCATGATTTTTAAAAACTTTTCCAATTTGATCCCAAAACGACACGGGGGTAAAACGCCTGTTTAATTGCTCAATATGCACCCCGAAATTGGGGTACGACGCACCACAACAGTGGGATATGATGCACCACATTATTGTGATAGCATGCACCGCTTGTAAAAAGTAAAAACACTGCTATAAAAAGTTACTCATTAGAGGTGTAAAGTTGAAACATATCGCCAAATCCTCTTTGCTCTGTTTAGTACTCAAGCAGCCTATGGGAATAGAATAAAGACGTTGCGCAGAACGATGTGATATGTTGCCAACTCCTCATTATATACACCCTTAGAAAAAACTACCTAGGGGAGCAGTTAAGTGTGGGAAGCACGTTGGGTATAGTTGTGTTTATCTACCATTGAGTTCAAGTTACTTAATTTTGCGTAAAATTTTGCCAGAAGTATGTTATTTATACCCAACTTTGGCTTCATACACTTTACTGGTCCACTGGGTATTTTTTTCTAAGCGTGTTGACGTACACATAACGCCACGGTGCGTTCTGTCCCAGTTTTAGTTTTGCATGGTTTTGTCTAAATATTCTGAAAATACGTGGAATTATCGTGAAGTTTTGATACTATCTTGAAGTTTTGTGGTGTGCAATACATGTGAAGTGAATTTATTATAAACCATGGATATTAACGCGTGGTAAAAGCTTATTTGATTAACTCTATTATTTACATGTGAGGTACAGTCGGGACAATTTCTTCAATTTTGATCATATTTTGGTGTACTTAGTGCCTTGTTGTACTACAAAATTATCAGTTATGCTGTTTTATTTAAGAATTGTTATAGTCTCATTCCATTAAAGGTATAGCTTTGAATATTTCAGTATATTTATTGAGTGGATCATTCTACCCCACCAGTGCGTTTTGTACTGTTCTCCCCTACTGCCAGCCATCAGGACCGTAAAGGTTAAACGTTTTTTTTCGTCTGAAAATAGCTCGTTTTTCCACTCATCGGTTCAGGAGATGTACTTTTTTGCAAATTTGAAACGATTCAGCTTATGCCTGTGAGGTTGGGCTTTCCCAGCCTTTTACCAAAAACACTATATTAACAATATAAGTCACTTACTCTTTCCACATACACATATAAGGCGACCCGTGTAGCGCTGCCAACAGAATCATCTGGTGATAAAAAGGCATAGCAAAATATATTTTACCGTACAATTTGGTTAATTAATTTTACCGTGAATCCACCGTAAAACTATTATACTCATTTTATGAGTATTGTTTGCTCACACAGAGAAAACATTGATAGTAAATTTATTGGGGATTAGAAATAATGATTTTCAACCGACCATTTAAAAAAATTGATTCAATATTCACTATAATGTAAGAAAAGTTCCTGTAACCATAACCATAGTCAATAATGTGATGATGAAAAAATATCTCCAGCCATTTTCATGGTTATTCAAACCATGATTTAAGTGTCGGTAAAACCATATAATTTTTCTCAGTACACTTTTGAGAATAACGTAGATACGTCAAAATGTGCTTTTTTATGCCTTGTTTAGACTACGGAGCTGTAACATGATACAATACTATCTTGATGACATTATTCTTATTGATAGTTTCTGTAACACCCTTGTTATATTACAACTCCAGAGTCTGAAAAAGGCATCACTCCTAGAAGAGAATTAATCTTCCCCATTTCAATGAAGCAAAATTTTATGTAATTGGATCAATGCATCTCTACTTCGTAATATTTGAAAATCAATCTATGGTAATCAATAGTAATAATTGCAGCCATTTCTCACTTTCTTTCCAACAAACGATCTTTTCCTATCAGTAAACCATAGTTGTTTTTTTCACGACAATCGCAACTGGCAACAAGTCGAAGTTGTGGCGAGTTGTTTGGAAATCGTTGTCTTATACCTGGGACAGACATACAACGTGCAATGTTGTATTCCTTTAGTCTAGTACCTGTTTTTTAGTACTGGATTAAAGTATTTGACAGTTTGTACAACGCTGTACGTTGTATGTCTGTCCCAGGCATTAGTTTGAGCCTTAGTGTGATTCGTTTCAATTAGTCTGCGGGGTACTTGGAAATATTACGCTAGGTAAAACGAAAACTGAATCGTCTAGTTTACAACTAGAACTGAAACAAGCCATTCCCAATGATGTGTTGCAGTTCTACTTTTCGAGCAAATTTTGAAACAGATTTACAACTGCTCGACAGCTCTGTTTTATTTTCAACGCGATTTGAAACACGGATGCAACATTGTTTTAAACTGGGTTTCTTTGTAGTTGTGGCAGCTGTTATGACTGATGACTGTCAAATTAGCGGTTTTCAGTTTGTTTTGCAAGTGATTTTTTAACGCGAAATTAAGATTGACCAATATTTTAAAAACATGGCATTGCGATTAATGTGTTTTGGTTTTAATTTTGACAGTTCCAAAATTAAAACTGGCAAGCAGTTTGCAACAAACATGAAACTCAGCGTTGGGAACGGCCTTATATTGTTAATATAGTATATTTGCTTCCTACACCACTCCAAGTTCTCGCTACTCGACTGTCCAGAAATTTGTTGAACACGACGTGTGGTAACCGGGAGCTCAATCTCCGAGTGGATTTGCGCTGCTTTCCTTTTCTGGTTCCTTGTGATTCTACAAATTATCCGGGTATCCTTCGCTGTAAGCTTACATTTCCTTCCACGTTTCCAACAGCAGTGTGTGATCGGAAGATTTTTCGACCGATATTGCTATTAGAGAGACATGCATCATGGTACGACTTGATTATTACCATCTCCTCGAACGTAAGATGTTTTGAACGACCCATGGTCGATAAATTGCAGGAAAATGTAATCGAAGATCACTACAATTTGAAGAAGACTTAGACTTTGAAAGAGCTTTGTGCAGACAAAAACAAACACCTGTCAAATGGTGGTGCTATATTGGCTTAAATGTTAATGCTCCATAAAACTGCCAGCAACATCAGCCAAACCATTGTAAATAAAAAAAACTAAGGCTTCAAAAAGCGAAAAAACCATGAGAAACGAGGACAGTTGAGAAGAATTTCCAAAAAATATGGTGGTGCTATTTTTGTTTCGCTGAGTGTACCTACGCAATGATGAAACATTTTATTCTTACTTATTTAAAACCGCGTATATCTGTACATGTATTCAGATCGTTTTTGGTTGCATATATCTGATTAAATTGTTTTTCAATATAAAATTATCCTAAAGATTTC
>JASCZW010003597.1:0-125176 GCA_034211315.2 Aedes japonicus
TAGTCGTACGAACATGTTACACCAACAATCCAGTGCTCAAATTGATCAAATTGATAATATCATTTTTTTTTGAACATAAAACTATATTTTGCGTCTATTTAGTTGTTACAGAATAAATAAAATATAAAATTGTCTACTCCTATTTCACTTTCTGGTTCATCAATACAGTAGCTCAAGAAAAGTCCTAGAGATTTAATTATCGATTGTTTCGTGTTGCGACTGATATTTTTCAGGGTGGGATGAATGTATTCTTCAGGCTCCAAGCTACGTAGACTAGGCTCTTGTATAATAATCTGCCTCCGCTGAAACCTCCAGATATCCCTGACTCGTTGACAACGAAAAAGCTTGTGTATTGTAGTCTCCAGTTCTCCAGGGCACACTTCACAGTAGGGGTCTGCAATAACTTCGCGGCGAAACAGCAGTTCTCGATGCTTTATTTTCTTATGTATTACCATGAACCAATTTGAGCGTTGTGTTGAAGTCAAAATTTTGCTGTGAATATTCTTGAAGATAGTGTTCCAGTCACGTGTTTCTGCTGATACAATTCCAGGATTTGGTAGCTGTTGCAGGAAATGTTGATAAATTCCTTGAGATGATGGCGAGGTGGTCAATTGGTTCGGAAGGAAAGGCAATTGTGCTCTTAGTAGAGCGATGTGAGAGAACAGGAGTGGTACAGGTGTAGTTGGGTTTTCCAAAAAACTACTGAGGAAGGGCAGTTGATGCGAAAAGCTCATTAAGCGGTTGATCAGCAACGCTTTTGCTTTGATTTCAGGGCAATGTAGATTTAAACCACCTAGATGTTTCGGCAAAATGAGGTTGGCCATTGCTACCCTTTGCAATGTTTGACCATGCCAGATGAACTTCCCGATTTCCGTCTTGATTTTGTTGATGAAACCCATAGATATCGCTGTATTTGAGGCCAGGTACCAGATTTTTGAAGTAACGTATGTATTTATTAGGATGATCTTCTGGATAAGATTTAGTTTTCTAGGACTATGCAACCAAAGTCTGGTCCGTAACCCGTTCAGCACCGATTGGCAATTCAATTTTTGAGCTTGTCTGATATTTTCTCCGAAAAGCACTCCTAAAATATTCACGTAGTTTTCAATGTTAAGCCATTCGGTATCCGCTGATAAATTGAAATTTCCCACCATGACCGCAGTTGTCTTGCTTTTATTTAAGACCGCACCAGAGATTGAACCAAATCTAATGAAAATATTGGACACTTCTATTAGTTCTCGTTCATGATTAAAGAACATGGAAATATCGTCGGCATACGCGTTGAAGACTGAATTTGGGAGCTTTTGTGAAATAGCATCAAGAAGTGGTTGTAAGTACAATACAAAAAGATGCTTTGACAATGGGTCGCCTTGTCTAACTGAACGTGCAATTTTAATTTCCTGTGTTAAGCTTCCATTTATAAGAACTTTCGAGTAAGACTTATCCCAAATTGAAGCAAGAAGATCTACAAATTGTGGGTTAAAGTTCATCCTCACCTTTGTTTGTTTAAGGAATTGGTGGCTTACTCTGTCGAAAGCATGATCAAGATCAAACGAAACTAGAAGTGCATTTTTACGCTGGTGCTTCAACTGAAAAATTTTGTCCTGAATACGGCATGTTGCTTCGTAGATAGTTCGGTGTCCATTCGAGCATTTTTGGTGGTCTGATAGCACAAACGGTAGCAAGCTGTGCATCCGCAGTTTTAAGATTCTTGCAAGTATTTTGTAGTCATAATTCAGGAGGGAAATTGGACGATATCCGTTCACAGTTTTATCGCTTCCTTTTTTTTGACCAGTACAATTATCCCGTCGTGGAATTGTCTCATAGAATTTCCTTGAAGAGCATCGTTAATGACGTTTGTAATTTCGTAACCGATGATTCGCCAAGCCTATAGATAGAACTCTTTAGGCAATCCGTCTGAGCCTGGAGATTTTCGGGAGCAACTACTTTTAATGGCAGAGTGAATTTCATCTTGTGTTACCGGTCGTAAGAGATTTTCGTTCACATCGTTATGATCAGCAATCGCTTTGGTTGGTAGAAGTTCTGCCGATTCGTCTGTTTCTGTAGAAGCATACAAGGACTCAAAATAGGTTCTAATTTGATCTTGAGTATGTCCTATTTGATCTTGATCCTGTATTTCATGGCCATATTCTTTCTCTAGTGCTGATATGGTGCTTCCCGCTCTTTTTCCGTGGACTTGCGCAACATGAAAAAGAGTTGTTGATTCGCCGGATAATCGTCGCTGATGTTGGAGCATTTGTGCCTTAATATGATTGATTGTACGAATTTGTTCTGGGTTACTAAGATAATTATCGTAGGCTTCTTTCAGTAGACAGCGATACAATTCCATTGAATCCCGGAAATCACGATGAATGAGAGATATTTTCCATTTCAAGAATGAGATAAGCTTTGGTTTCGTATGCTGGACCCACCATTCTATCCAGGAACGGTAGCTTCTTTTTGCTCTTGCCCAGTATTGCCACTTCCTTGTTAATTCACTCATGACCTCCAAATCGTCAAGAATGTGTGGGTGAAGCTTCCAAACACCATGCCCTGATAGTGTTCCCAGCTGCAGAAGAACAATCCGTACCACATAAGCCTTGTGATCGGAGAATAACGTCGCACTAAAATGTACAGTACGCAATTGTGCTTTCAAGTTATTTGAGATCAGGATGCGATCCAGACGAGACGCAGTATTTGATCTAATGTACGAAAATTCAACTCGGTTTCCCTCTATTACTTCCCAAGAATCAGCTAGCTGCGCTGCACTCATGAGACGCTTGCACATCGGACTTATATTACTAATTCCCGTTGCATCTTTAGAATTCACAATCGCATTGAAGTCACCACCTAGTATGACATTTGCCGTGGAATCATGGAGATAGTGAGCAACAGATCTATTGAAGAAGTCTTCTCTTGCGTTTCTCATGACAGCGCCAGATGGGGCATACATATTTATAAAGGTTACTGGTCCAATACGCAATTATATTATACGATTATCTAAACTTTTCTCTATATGGTGTGCACTATATCGATCTCTCATCGCAATGGCTGTGCCTCGTTGGTGAGCGTCTACGTTAAAGATTATCGTAAATCCCGGTAAGATTAGGTCTTTATTTTGCACTTCTTGCAGAAATATGACATCAAGGTCAACGCAGCGAATGAATGATCTTAGAGCATTTGTTTGATTGGAGATATTGCAAATATTGGTCGTTGCAATTTTGTAGCTTAACAAGTCCATTACCCTATTTTATATGGAGTCCAACCTTGTATATTAAGCCCGCTAACGTTCCCAATCCCTGGAGTATTTGATGTTTGACTCTGACAGTGGCTCTCAAAATGTCATGTCGTGGCAGAACGTCAAAATCGAAGTTGAACATCGCTTGAATGAGATATGTTGTTGTTTGTTGTTATCGAGTTTGCTCACCTTTATGGACGGAGATGATAGTGCAGTGCATCCGGAATATTTTGTGTTGTAGGATTAGTACAACCGGCGCCAACAGCAGACTGAAGATCGGCGATAGGCAACGGGCAGGTTGGAGGCAGTGCATTTCTCACAGAATTGGGTGCCCTCACTGGCAATAACGTAAGATATTTCTTCGCTGGTTCGTTTTGGTTGTGGGTTTATGAAGAATACTAGTGTTGTTCGCTGTCCGACAAGGTGAGTTTGTTCCGATGAAAGATGCAGATGTGATGTTGTGAAAACTGTTGGTTGAATTTGTTTTAAACGGGCGGCAATATCTGTGTAGGCTTCGACCGGACATATACTAGGGCTTACCTCACAAAAAGGAAGGCCCTCGCTTGCAGTCACGGTGTGATCAGATGTAGTGTGCGAGTTGATTGATGCGATTTGAGGTGGTGGTTGATTATCTGATATCGTACTATGTTGGTGATGTGGTTGAGAGTTAGTTTCCTTCCACACAGTGAATGATACGATTTTGAAAACAGAAGTGAAATTTGCTTGAGATGGATGGTAGTATCTGTGTTTGCTTCGGCTTGACATATACTGACTGCAAATCTTAGCGTGAGCAAGAATTGTGTTTGGTCTTACTCCTGCTCTTGCGTTTTACCTCCTGAAAGGAGGCTTCAGGGGTTTCCGATGTGTTTGGTGATCGTTGCCTTTTTGCAGCAGCAAAGTTTACCATTTCTTCATCTGCATCATCAGAGACATCGTATTCACTTGTTCGGGGCTTTGGTGCTTTACTATTGGTTTTGCTGCTCTCGGTGTTTTGGGTTTCTCCAATAGGGATGCGGCTTGAAGAAGAAGATCTGGTCATTACGCGATCCAATAACGCAGTAGCGAGGGTTTTCTTGCTGTTGTCATTTTGTTCTTTTGTCGTTTCTTTCTCGGTTTCCATTTCGATTGATGAGCTCGGCAGATTTGTAGATGGTTGTGTATTAGATGATGATGATGATGATAAAGGCAATGGGATGTTGCCTTGGACCACCTGTGCCGCAGTAAGGCGACTGTTGACATCAATGCCCAGCTCTTTGCGTGCCTCATTACAGGTACGGCCGATATGCAGTGTTCTTACACAGTGTGTACAGGTGCGAACTTGATTACGGTAGGCTATAAAAGCAGTGTGTGTGGATATCGGAATGTACGAGGGGATCGGTTTTTGTATCCTCATACGCACTAGCCTCACTCCGGTTCGTAAACCCGGCCAGAAATTCTTCCAAACTTCCTCTAGCGAGGAGACAAGCTCACCATATGTTGCTAGGTGCTTGGCAATGGTTTCAGTTGCAACGTAGGAAGGTAAATCAGACACCCTAACCTCAATTGCGATGTCGTAGGGAACTAGTGGTATAGCATATTGTTTGCTGTTGTGCTCGATTGTATGCTTTGAACTACGGTTTGCTACGAGTTCCTCTACGTAAGATTGAGATTTTAAACAGATGATGTATTTGGAAGATTAAATTTAAAAAAAAAGATCTATCTTTTGGTTTGAGTGGTGACTTGGGTGGTCCTTTTGTGTTCAAAATAAAAATTCCAACTTTTTATTCTTATGATTTAGAGGATTAATTGCTTCTACAGAATTGTAGATATTTAAATTTAATGAAACTTTGCTGAAGAAATTTAACTTCTATCTCATCTACGTATCGTTTTATAACAGTTTCTCTGGCTTTCCTTAGGGTGGAACTTAAAAAAAAAACAGTTTCTTTTTGCTGTAACTTTTTCATTTCAATTTGAATTTGAAAACTTTGAAGAGATGCCTTTTAGGACATAAAATAACGCACATTTTGAAGATTCAAGTTATTGTATAAAAAAGTTGTGGGGGTTGAAACGTAAAAAGATACGTGTTTGCAGGATATCTTACAGGGTGCGGCAGAAAATAATGCGAAAATGTTCAAACTTTAGTATTGGGTTAATTCATGTAGCTGGTGAATAATTTCTGTCGCAAGTGTATTTGTTTATGTTCACTTCCAAGTGCTGCATCCAAACATTCTATTTGTTTTATTGCAAATTCGTCAAAATGTTCGTGAAAGAAGTGATCACCAGTTTGTTGCTCGCCCAGAAGAAGCCGAAAGAGATTGACAAGGTGGTAGGGTGCCATTTGACAACAGTTTACCGCATAAAAAAATCCATGTAGGATGGTCCTAAGCAGCGGAAGCCGTGAAGCGGACGTCCGCGCTTTGCACGCACGCCAAACGTGATCAAATCGGTCCGTGTAAAAATTGCTCGCAACCCGGTGTGTTCCATAAGAAAACTTGCAAAGGAAACCAATATGTCGGAGAAATCCATGCGGAGAATCATCAAAAAAGATCTGCATGCATCTTCCAGAGCCACAGTGAAACGCCACTTGATTACGGACCGGACCAAGGAACAACGAGTGACTCGTTCCAAGAGATTGCTTTCCTTGTTGAAGAAGGAAAAAATGATAATCCTGTTCTCCGACGAAAAGCTGTTCAACATCGATGCTGTGGCAAACAGCCACACGGACCGGTTTATTTCACCGCAGAAAATGGAGAATGTCCCGGAAAAAGTGAAATTAAAATTTCAAACCAAACATCCGGCTGGTGTCATGATGTTTGGCTTGGTGGCGTCCAACGGTTTGAAAATGCCGCCTGTTTTCATTGATGCAAATTTAGTTTTATTTTGTATGAGAAAATATTGGACACGGTGTATTAGTTTTAAGATGACTAATAAAGCACAATTAAATGAATAAAAAATGCATCGTGGATTGAACTAACAGCAATTGTTTATTCCTAATCTTCTAGATTTGGTCGCGAACTGCCTTAGTGTAGATTGATGCTGGGTTATAATCATACCAAAGTGTTTATCGGTATTTTAAAGGACCAAGTGCTTCCCTGCGTGGATGCTAACTTCTCCGAGGACCAAAACGTTGTCATACAGCAGGATGGAGCGCCTTTCACACGTCCAATCGACCTAACAATGGTTGAACGATAACATGAAGTTTTGGCCGAAGGGTTTTTGGCCCCCTAGCTGTCCAGGTCTTAATCCGTTGGATTATTTGATTTGGGCATATGTTGAAGCACGAGCCTGCAAAACATCACACCCTAGTGTGAAAACCCTGAAGTGAACCATAACACGCACATGGCAGTCAATGACGTATTTTATAAAACGGAAGTTTTGGAGAAAGTTGTCAAGCCATATATACGGCGGTGTTATTCCAAAACATATGATCAGTTGATCAGTTGATTATATTGCAATATAAAAGTTGATCAGTATTATATTGCAATATAATGGGTAAAGTTATCAATAAAATCCGGTTTATCGATTTGAAATAAATTTAGTTTTATTTTGTATGAGAAAATATTGGACACGGTGTATTAGTTTTAAGATGACTAATAAAGCACAATTAAATGAATAAAAAATGCATCGTGGATTGAACTAACAGCAAATTTGTTTTATTCCATATTTAATCTCTCTAGATTTGGTCGCGAACTAGCCTTATGTGTAGATTTTTATAACAGGTGATTTCCAATTAATTTAATTTATTTACAATTTATTTACATATCATAAAAAAATACATTTTGATCGAATTCTAGTCATTTATTAACTTTCAAGTATTTGTTCAAGTAAGCTTACCGATATCAATAACTCTGTTGGTTGCTTTCCATATGCGTGATAATGTTTGCACCACCGTACAAAAAAGGTTCCCGTTTCACCTGTGCTTACAATACTTAGGTTTAAGTTTTATGCACGTAAACTACAATTCAGATCATAGTAGGCTGCGAGTAAAAGAAGCTGATTTCCTTAGTTTGACAGATGCACCAAGACGAAAGGACAGCGTGTTCGTGATTTATCTAAGGTGCAAATGTCGCAAAAAACATTTCAATTACCGTGAGAGTGTTCCGGTGGACCATCAAAAGGGTCTTAGACCGAGGAAAAAAGAGCAACGATCCGCGAAGGTGGCCACGGGTAGTCGGAGGTCAGCTCGGCTTGCAAAGGTCACAGCTGTCATCAACAGGATGAATCGGGCGTATTCAGTGCGTTCTATGAGGAAACTGGTGAAGTAACAGTAGCATGTTAACCGTCGAAGCCGTATCAAATTCCAGAACAGATCGCTATATTAGTTTTCTCCTGGTAAAAGACGTAGTCGAGAAGCCTAAAAACTTATATCTAACTAAGCATCCTGCGGGCGTTATGGTGTTTGGATTGGTGGCATCCTGATGGCAAAAAATGAACCCAGTGTGCATTCCAGAAGGCGGAGGTAAACGCGGAGGTCTACATCGGGATGTTATGTAAGTGTGTACTTCCATAGATCAAAGAGCAGTACGGCTCGAAGCCAAATTGTATTTGAACAAGATGGAGCTCCGTGTCACTTATCGAACCGCACTCAGAAGGGGTTGCAGGAACATGCCGCCGTTCAGCTCTGGTATTAATCCACTGAATTAATCAGTATGGTGCATCATGAAGCCCAAAGCCTGTTTTATACACCAATCGAATACAGAAACAAACATTGACCCGTACCTGGAGAGAAATGGATCGAGGCTATATTATAAGTACCTGCCGTGGGTTCCGGAAGCGTGTGGAGGCCGACGCTGGGTTCAAAGAAACACAATTCAGCCAAATTGATTTGGACACTATGATCATTTAGCCTTTGAAAGACTAGCAGGACATTACATCTACAGTCGTCCATAGCAGCGCCATTGACAATAAGGGAACGTCCATTAATTGCGTCACGACCTCCCCCCTCCCTTGTCACGTTTTATGTAGGGACCATCAGTTTTTTTTGTATGGATCGATCACTGAGAGCATCAGCAAAAAATAATCACCGTAATTGCAGGACTGAGACGTTATGGCCCAAACACAATAATAACGGAACCCAAATAGCACACTACGATCATATTTAGCTGTAGTAACTTGTAGTCACTCCGAACTCCGAATAAATCTTCCGTTGCAAGAACCCGATGCTTCAATAAACCGACGGAGTAGAAGTTCTTTGAAATGATGGAGAGTGTAATCGGTGAAAAAACTTTACCCTTTATCGGACGTTTAACATGGACGGCTGTTATAAATGTAAGTTGATTCAAATAAAACTTATCCTTTCTTTTATTCCATTCTGTCCTTTTGTTCGATGTCAATCCCGTTTGTCGAAAATTCTAGCAATGAAAGGATAGAAGCAAGTTGGAACACTGACATCTGCAGAAAGAGTATTACTTATTACTTTTGATATTTGCTGGTCCGCCAATGGACGTTACATACCATCGAAGCTGCCCAGGTTACCAATAAGAAGTTCCAAAGCGTCTTTACGGCAGCCTATCAAGCATTAAGTCACCGTTATTGCAACTTAAATGTTACTTTTGGCCCAATATACGGCTGCTTTACTGCAATGCTATGATAATGCTTCAATAATGCTATTTTGAATTCGAAATGCTTATTACAGGCTACAAGCATTTAAATAGCATTTGAAATGCAGCTTTACAACCGATAGTTTTCAAGATGCTGATATAATGCTAATATAGTGCTTGTAGCATCTGAAATGCAGATTTAGGGTTGATTTACTGCATATGCTAATGCTTATTGGTAACCTGGGTGATCTACCCTCGCGTACGTATGAAGGAGGAGCTGCAACGAAGAGTCCTAATGGAACGCTGTTTAGGGCTCACCCAGGGGGCTGGATGTAATCGGATGTTTTTGTAGACTGGTTCAAATACTTTCTCTAGCACACCAAACCTGCAATCAAAGATTCTTCTTTCTTGTTCTTCTTCTTTTAGCATTTCAAGGTTATTGTTTTCACAATTCGCTTATTGCTTGCTCTCAAATTAGTGTTCTGAATGCACTTCCACAGTTATTAATTGAGAGCTTTCGATGCCAGGAACCATTTTTTTCATACATATGATTGTGTGGCAAATTCAATCATACCCTATGTCCAGGAAGTCGAGAAATTTTCCTTAACGAAAATTTCCTAGAGCAGACCAGGAATCGAACCCAGTCACCTGCAGCATAGTATTGCTTTGTGGCTGCGCCGTTACCGACTGACCTAAGGGAGGACCCAGTGTTGCTGCTTCTCGGTGGGCATGCATCTCATACGAAGAACCTGGGGTTAATTGAGCTGGTAGGGATAATCACGTCACGGTCGAATCCCTAACACCACCTGCGGCCCCTTGACGTTTCGCACATGGGTCCATTGAAGAACTATTACAGCAAGTATTTGCGTTAGGCAAGCATTGCGGCACTCTTTGGTGAGGAATACGGCCAAGCAGCTGTGGTGGAAACTGAGGAGATTTGATTTCGTCAATCCGCTAGATATTAGAGTTTTCAAGAACGAAGACTTCAGTCCTCCTGAAACATCGAACGTGGCTCTAGGAACACCAGGTTAGCAACACAGTACATCGGACAAACATTGTTGAATGTGACAAACGTTCAACGGAGTAAATGGAAGTAACACCGATTTTATCCTCAAGAACATAAGAAAACCAACGTAGTACCTCAGATAAGCAGTTCACAAAAGAATTACGGAGAGTTACACCGGCTACATTAGTTTCGTCAACACTTGCAGATTTGTAGGATTCGAAGGGGAGTCGTTTAAAGTTGAGGTTTTGAAGCAAGTTCTGAAAAAATGACATAGACGAGGAAATTCTTCCTCAACGGAATGATCATCTCAGCAAATTGAACATACGACCATGTGCGTACCTATGCTCTGTATGTCTATGCCTCAACAAATAAAACGATCTATTCGAAGACGAGGAAGAGCTCCATAGAAAACAGCGGTTCTGACAAGCGATGATTTTTCGCAGGAACCTCGGCTTAAAAGGACAAAGAAGGAGAAGCAACCTGATGTAAACATTTCTCGAAGGATTAATCTATTGACGGACAAAAAAAATCGTTCGTGCAAGATAAAGGGTGTTTCGATCAAAATATGAGCGAATTATACTTGACGCATTTCCTTTCATTCTGCATTAAAAAATGTTGCACACCCCTTATTTTGAAGATGTGTGCGAGTAGCATCATGCCTTTATTTTCAGATTAGCACTTCAGCTATGAAAATGTCTTCAAAGGAAGAGAAGCAACGCATCCAAATTTTGCACGTGCATGGCGAAAATCCGAACTACTCTCACGCCAAGTTGGCGAAATTGTTGAATGTGGCTAAATCAACTGTTACCAACGTATTAAAAGTGTTCGAAGATCGTTTGTTGACAGCCAGGAAAGCTGGACCGGGGGGAAGTCGAAAGCCAGAGGCCACAGCGGCGACAAAAAGAGTTGTCCGCTGTTCCGAGCGGAACCCCAACCTTTCCGTCCGAGATGTCGCAAAGAAGATGAGAGTGGCGCCATCAACCGTGGATAGAACAAAAAAAAGAGCTGGACTGCCGGCTTATAAGAAAGTGCTGACTCCAAATCGCGACGATACGCAAAACACGTCGGCCAAAGCACGATTCCGAAAGTTGTACACGACAATGCTGACAAAGTTTGATTGCGTGGTACAGGACGTTTACTGAAACTTACGTCAAGGCAGGCTTTAAACAGCTTCCTGGACAGGAGTTTTATTCGACAACCGGACGGAGAAAGGTGGCAGATATTTTCAAGCACATCAAACTGTAATAATTCGCGAAGAAATATCTGGTGTGGCAGACCATCTGTACCTGTGGCTTGAAGAGCAACGTTTACATTGCGACCGGAACCGTCAACCAGGAAATTTATTGTTCCGTTCTGTTCTGTTCCGTTTATGTTCCGTTCTATTTTGACCGGATTTGGCATCTTGCCATTACGGAAAAAAGGCCATGGAGTGGTATGCTGCCAACATCGTTCAAGTGGTGCCCAAGGACAAGAACCCTCCCAAACACGCCAGAGCTCCGCTCAATCGAAAAATATTGGGCCATCGTCAAGCGGGACCTTAAGAAGGCTAAACAGCTGTTGTGAGCGAGAAATAGTTCAAGGCAAACTGGCTTTCTGCGGTGAATAAAGTGGACAAGGAGACTGTACGAAACATCCGGCAATTCGCATTGGTAAAAAGGAAGCTTAGCCGAATATTTCTACTGTTTTCTGTATTAACTGAACTTGAAAAAGAAACATAATTTGACTTATTGATAAAAAATTTGATCGACTTACACACATTACTGTTTGACCAAATTTTGATCGGAACACCCTTTACCTTGCAAATCCGAATCGGCTACAGAAAAAAAGGTTGATGAGAACCTCTCTCCGTTGGTACAGGTAGCTCGTTACAAGCGCAAGACACTTAAGGGAACCCTACCCTGAATTTGAACCAAAAAATCGTTTTTTTTTTGACAAAAAATGAAAGCCACATATTCGTAGAATGTATGTGTAGAATGATTTTTTGATACGATGAATATTTATTGAATGGTAGCGTCTCGAACAAACCTGTCTCACGTCCGCTGTGCTTTGCGCTAAAAACTTTGAACACGTTTTTCTCGAAACCATGTTTTTCAATCTAACTTCAACACCTGGGCTTGAACTATTCATCTGATTCCCTCGATCAAATAACTGTTTTAAAGGTTATAATTTTTTGTACGGCTTGAACTAAAATTGGCAGTAATAATTAATTATTTATAATTTTTAAACACCGTTGAAATAAAAAAAAGTGATGATCATTATGCAATGATTCAAATTATCTAAAATTTAGTTCAAACCGTAGAAAATTTCATTATATTTCAGAAATGATTACTAGATTTGATTTCTGTCCACTACAAGAGGCTTCAGGCTTGAAGTTGTCGCCCCATGTTTTGCGCGCAGTGGCTTACGAAAATCGTCATTTTGTAGCCGCCATTTTTAATTTTCACAATTTTTTTATTTCTTTGGAATCTTGAGTAACAATCGAATTTAATCGTTGAAACCGGACGTTCGTACACTATTTCATTCTCCCACAAAAAAAATACAAACTTTGCCTTATTTTTGCCCAAATCCAGGGAAGTCTCTTATTTGACGCAAGAAATAAACTCTGAAGAAGAAACCTGTGAAGAAACAGAAGGAAAATTGTTAGAATAAATTCGAGGTTATTTTTCCCATTAAGGAGCGTTTGAGTAAAGGTAATTAATTGAGTTTAAAGATCTGTTGCTCGATCAAAACAGTTTCGTTCAATAATAGAGTTGACTTTCTAAAAAAAATGCGATTGATTATTTTAAACACCCTAAAGAAAAATAAAACGATCTTACGTGCGTATTGGGGATAGCGATATAATTATAATTAAAACTTATCCATCATGAGATGATGATGTTCATGGATGACTCAATCATATTCAGAGCCGCCGGCGGATATAAAAGCTTACACTGTAATCGTTTGTCAAAAGTGGCAATTCTCAGAACATAAGAGTATTGCCTGTTATTGAAATTGACCGCTTTGGTAGCCGTTGCTCTCTTCTCAGCCTGATGCATGATGATACATTAATTATGCCTGTTGTGCTGAAGTCAACTCATACATACTTAATTACACAGATGGTGTACATTTTCTTTGATTACTATCTATGCTGCCCAGACCGGGTCCGGTGAAAGCAAACACATTATCGGTTACGGTGTTGACCGGAGCACAGTCGTACTGGACAATGGAATTGGACAGATTTATTGAGTGTCGGACAGTTCCTCTTCCTGCCATATGTCACATCTGCTTTGTTTGCTTTTGTAACTAATCAAAGTTGTATTCTATCTTATCCCTTTCACAGGCATGGCAAGCGGTCCGGAATCCATTCGAGTTCAGCAAGCCACCGGAAAAGTTCCACCAAGTGACAGGTGAGAAATGAGTAGTATTGTGTGAGTGGTGTTATTGTTTGCCATTTTCCTATCGGATGATTCCGATGGCCTTGCTCATGCGGTATGACACGGAGGTTGTCATCGATATCAGTGTGTAGCTTCGGACAAACTTTATCAGCTTGTTGAAGTTCAATGTAGGTATGTAGGTGGGCTGTAATAAGATGCATATCGAATAACGTCTATTCGCATCGTGTACTTCGGAAACATAACGTTCACCATACATGTGATGAAAGCGTTCAAACTTTTAACTGGCTTGAGTAAGATTTCTTGAAATTTATCGGTGTCAATGGTATCGTATGACTTGTGCATCAAGGATCTTTTAATAGAATATACGGACTGTACATGTCGTCTTAGCTACCGCCTCATTCATTCAATAATTTTTTTTAGTATCTATTTAGTTTGAAGAATCGAAATAATTGTATGCACTTTTTATGCTTCAAATCTGCGACGAAGTGGGTTTTATTTCTATGCAATATTTTTGGGAACGGATAATTTAACTCTCTCGGCTGAATGTGCTATATTCATTCAGGTTCGATCATGAAAATGTCACATAGACAAGTTATGGACGAATCCACGTTGAAAAAAGAAGAAAACACCGGGTGGTGATAAATCTGACAGCTCCAATGTTGAAGTATAAAACGAACATTTTAGAATGCTTCTAAAAAATTCAAATGAAATTTTAATTAAAAGCAGTTCGCTCTATGACTGAAGAAAGATCCAAAACTACTAAATAAAGACATGTTTAGCAAAATAAAAATAAAATAAAAATATTGCCTATTTTACAGTTTTGGATTCTTCTGCCATCATAGAACAAACTGCTTTTGATTAAAATTCAATTTGAATTTAATAAAAGCATTCTTAAATGTTCGTCCTATACTTTAACATCGGAGTTGTCAGATTTATCACCACTCGGTATCTTTTTTTTCAACCTATTATCTCTTCCTGCATCATGTGGTAGATCTACTCCAAATAATAGTTAATTCAACGCTTTGCCGCTGGGTATGGGCGACTGCAAGTAACGTGCAAAAAATCTGGAGCCGTATTGCGGATCTCGAAACGAAGAACTTTTTCTCACAAGCGTTCGTACAAAAATTCGTTTGTTTCGAGCTACGTAATGCCTCCCCTGATTTTCTAGCTGTCACGATCACGGACGGCGTTTCTTATCCTCGTACATTTCAGTAGCCAGAAATTCCATCACTGCATCGAGGTAGATAGGAACATCGTAAAGCTCGATTCAAAGAAAATCTGGACGCACGGTTTAATAAGCCACCGCGTCCCTGGTGGTTGGAAGAAAAAACGTTTCACAGGCATTTGTTGATGTTGTATTGACGAATAAATTGATGAAAAGATTTTCTCGATTGATCGACGCATCTCGAAATTACAGATCATGGAACTTCGTGGTCTGCCTCAAAAATAGCAAAAGTGTTAAGATTCCCAAAGTCAACGGTGTGTCTTGTAATCAAACGTTACAAGGATACTCTGAGTGTGGATAGCGTACAGCGCATCTATCATAAAAGTGGCACTAGGGACAAAGAGCTGAGGAGAGAGGTGTTGAGGTACGTGCAAGGCAACCCAGGTGTCTCCATACGTGATTTGGCAAAGAAATACGATTCCAACTTTTCCAACGTGCGTAACATTCTTTTAAGAGCCAGTAAACATCCGAGTCGCTCCCTGAAACAAAATTATGTGGCCAAAAAGCGAGCATGGAAGGTTTACATTAAAGAGTGTCTAAAAAAGCGGATTTTACCCTTCACTCGTTTTGTTTTGGCCGGATTTATGCAGCTGCCACTACTCTATGGAGGTACTAGAATGGCATGCTACAAACAATGATAATTTCGTCGCCAAAGAGATTAATCCTCCGAATCGAATAATATTGTATTTGTCTTTGATTCATATTGGGCAATTGTCAAGCGAAAACTTCGAGGGTGCGGTAAAGAAGTGACAAATGCACAAAACAGGCGTTCAAAGTGGAATAAGTTCCCCGGTACAGTGTCACCAGTGACTGTGCAGATCATGATGAAAAGTTCTGTGACGCTTTATTTCTAAATGTAAACACTTGATTAAGCATTAATTGAATATTGATTCAAAATATCTATATCGCCATGGTTTGTTCTGCCCCCAGTGGCAATTGGCATAATTTTAGTTTATACATTAATTGTTATGTTATATATTCTCCGTGCGAGGAGTAACGATTATGATGTAGAAGGAGATGTTACGCTCATCACCATGAGGCACTAAAGTGAACAACAATGTTTTTGGCTAGAACTGAAAGATATGAAGAGACAGTTTTGATAGTTCCGCTAGTGTGCGGCAGGATTGGAAATCGCCAGATGACTTTAGGAAAATTGGCGTAAGGGCATGTATACAGTAGTACTGAGCCAGGACATTTTTGCCTACATCCACTGCGGGTAGATGAAGGAGCACGGACTAAGTCCGCCACTTCACAGGCTGAAATGTCCGTTGGAAGACGCTCATATACCACTGTGGCTTGCAATTATTCTAGCGATCTATTGTGTTACTCTGTTTATAAATGGTGGTAACCATTAATTATACTGGTAGGACCAGTATCGCATCGCTTCAAGGTGTTTCTTCCGAGGTCTCTACGTTGGAGACGACGAGACAAACTTTAGTGATCGTCAGTCGGTGCGAATCAAACAAACCAAAAAGGAGAGTTCTCCCCATGTGCGCATCAGTAAACATAACCTTCAAACTGCCAGACGTCATTGGTTGCATAATAGAGGACAATCATGTGATCATGCAACTATAAGTCCTATGGATCGTTCATAGGATATCACCAACAACACTGTCAGACTCACTTGAACGTCTATAACGTTTGTTCGCGCCTTCGATAAGACATATACAAAGCTTAAACTACGACTTAGGAATATTGGCTTAGACTTAGTTTTTGTAGTAGGCACTAACAATTAGCATCGATGTTAGCTCCACCAAGACTCAGTAGACACATTAGGTAGACAGGTGTATCAGAATCAAGTGTAAACACTGCAGCAAACATATGTGGTTACAATGAGAACCTGGCAGCAAGGATCAAAAGCAGTCTAGCGAGTAACTAGGCTGTCAACAGAATGAGATAGGACTTTCACATAACTGCAAATCAACAGTCGCAGAATATGTCTTCACGGAAAATCACGACATAACGACGAATGACATCACTTATATAACGGACTAACATGCTACACCCTGAAATTAGAACGTCGCAGATAGCTTATGAATTAATTGAACATACAGAACACAAATCTACTACACAAAGACCAAGGCATATCGGTTACACATAGATCTTCAACTTACTATTGCAAACGACATCAAAACCTGACAAGCTGGAGCATCTGCTGTTATGAACTAAAGGACAGTCTGGATGACCCGGAATAACCCCAGTTGATATCTCAGTACATGTTTGTTTACGTTCTGGATAAGTATTAACAAACTGAAATAAGATGGTATGAACAACATAAGACCGGTATACGATTTGTATTTAGCCCAATATAGCTATAGTTACTACGGTGGCGTAGATCTCATGTTAGTGAGCTGATTAGGACAGACACTGATGACTCTAGAACATCGAACGAAATACGTGTATCTGTCGAAGATATGTAGACCGTTGGACTCAAATGGAGATTGCTACTCTTCTTCTAATTATAGTTACAAGTATTCCAATAAACAGTTTGAACCCTCAAGATTCATCATAACCTTATATAGCCTTAAAAGCTATTGTTACAACTGTAGACTTGAAGTTCTGTACACTTTATTTGTTCTTTCTGAACTTCTTCATATTCAGAATGTTCTAGGTCGTCAATTAGCCCTTAAACTAATTTGTTTTTGTATTTTTTTAATATTTTGCAAACAGAAGAATTGACGTAGAACAAATTTGTTGAAGACAGTGAACCCTTTAATTCAGCCATGTTCCTTCTGGAGTCATATATGACCCCTTAGGCCTGATGGCGTTAATATACTTTTTAAGCCAAGGATTAATGTTGATGAATTTTTCAATAGTATGTGGAACAAATACAACATTGTACTTTATTGAAATTGATACTGAGGTTTGTTTAGTACGGTTTTTTTACACGGGTTGTTTTCGGTGATAACTCCAGAAAGGAACAACTTATCGACCTTATTCAAATCACATTTTACGTTTTGGGCAAAAAGTAATCATGTGGCAGTTTTTCAAAAAATTCACAATTTTTGGTGTAAATACTCAAAATTTTTAAAACTGTATTTTGAACATTGTGTGGAAAGGTAACGAATACAAAAAGAATCGAAGCAATATAAAATGTTTAAGCATGTGAATTTATCAACTCTATTTAGTATTTTTTTACACGGTTCCATACTAAAAGTGGACCGTATCCCCCGTGCAAAAAAAAAAACCTTTGTGTATATCCGATCGATTGGTACAAACATTTTGAAAATCTTTTGAAAAATGACTGAGATATTAACGCTCAAAAGCTGACCACTTTTCGTAACGGTCGCAATGCGATTTTTTTTAAATTGTACCCCAGCATATAAAACAAAGACGTAGTCCTACGTTAAAATGACTACAGGGTGAGTGGTAATTCCTGTCAATGTTTTTGAAACATGTGTAACTTTGGATGAGTAATCACAGAAATGTTTGCACATTTTTCTTGTAGATTGTATTCAAGTGTCAACACGGCTTGCTAGTTTGTTTTGAATTTTGGTAACCATTGACGTGAAAAACGAACTGTTCTTGAAAACTGTTCTTGAAACATCTTAGACCGTTAACTGTTTCAAAGAAATTGAAAATAATCGTAGTAAACAAGCAATATAAAATTCATTTTTCGCATCATCAAACGCTATAAAGAAACCGTTTCTTGGAAAATACCTCCCAGACCAAGCTGTAAACACAGTTTCAGGTGTCTGAAAGCCATCAAACGAGAGCGAATTCAGCGGAATCTTGTTAAGGTTTTCTGAAAAATGGCCAAAGAACTGGGAATGTCGCAGTCAACGACCTTGGACTCAATCCACACAAAAAACTTCAATGGCTTGACTGAAAAACAGGTAGTTGCAAGAATCTAAAGATATCGGCAGTTGCTCAAGTGATTGTGAAATTCTGTTTTCGTGCGAAAAAAGTGCCTGCTACAGGATCACCACAACCATTTTTGTATGTTTAAAGAATGGCAATGTTTTGAAAAACCATTTGCTTCTCATGGTTAGAATGCACCATACTGTTTCCAACAAACTCTGCACCATCCCACTAGGCGAAAGCTACACGGGCACAGGGTGAGGACAATTTTCAGGGTTTTATTTCGTTGGAAGAATGGCCTGCCTCTCGACTTCTTTGCATAGGGCTACATGCTAAGCAAACTGGGGAATAGCCAGGGGGTAAGTCACTCTGCCACGTTGTGTTTGTTTTTCAATGTGTCGGAAGCTGTTTCTGTGTTTCAACTTATCTATCCATACTACAATCGAAAATTCATGTTTATTGCCCACTATGGACCTTTTTAACGTTTATTCCACGCACACTTATGCATCATCTAAATCATATCTGTGCAAGCGAGAGAGAAACAAAACAGTGAGAAACACATTCGATGTGTGTAAGGGCGCGTTGGTCCTCCACTAGCAATATCCATGTTTCGTGGCCGTAGAGAATTATCGGTCTAATTAATGTCTTGTAGATGGCCAACTTTGTAGTTCGGCAAACTTTGTTCGATCTTAGGCACGATTTCCAGCTATAAGGCGCCTGTGTATCCCTCTGCTGGTGTCATTATTGGCGGCAGCAATGAGCTCAGAAGATACACGAGTTTGTCTACTACCTCATCACCGTCGATCCGTTTCATCACCGTCGATCTGAACTCGTGGTAGGAGGCTAACATTGTCTTTTCGAGAGCCTCTTCCCTTTGTGTATTTTGTTTTCAACGCATTAATCACAAGCTCAATCCTACCAGCTTCAGCCTTAAGTCTGATGTACGTGTCCACCATCGTCTCAAAGTTACGTACTACGATATCAACGTCTTCGGCGAAGCCAAATAGTTGAACAGACTTCCTGAAGAACGTGCTACTCGTGTCTATTTCAGCTCTTCGAATCAAACCCTCCAATGCAATGTTAAACAACAAACACGACAATCCATAACCTTGCCGTAATCCTCTCCGAGATTTGAAGGGACTCGAGAGTGTCCCTGATACTTGGACGACGTACGTTGTACGTAGCCTTTGCGCGAACTGTTCAACTTCTCGTAGAAGTTGCGTGTTTTGGTAGCACGATACAGTGCTTCCATTGCTTCGCGGTCTCGATCTACCATCTAGCACTTTTCCTTTCGAAGAATAGAATTTTGCCTGTTCCGTGCCTGTCTGTACCGTTCCACATTTGCTCTCGTATGGTGTTGATGGTGTTGCAGCATTCTCACCCGTGCTGCATTCTTCTCCTTTACTAATTGCTTGCATTCGCCATCAAACCAGTCATTTTTTCGATTCGGTGCAGAAGTACCTAGTGTCACTATAGCAGTGCCACCAATGGCGGTTCGAATTTCTTTCCAGCCATCCTCAAAAGTAGCTGCGCCAAGCAGGGATAAGGTGCGACTCAAATCTTTTTGAGTGCAGCAGGCGCTGCTACGAGCCAGCATATTAAATTTCAAAGAGACGTGAAAGTGCAGGGTGTACTCCCGTGCAGCCTTGTTCTGCCGTGCGCTCAAAGCCGCACATCTCATTTTGAATTTGCTCTCGTCTCTTTGGGTGCTAACGATTGCACTCTCCCTTGTCGTCTCTGTGTAAACACAAGTGCAAAAAACAGACACGGCAGCATGGGCCGGACTAGTATGTGAATAACGATTTTAATAAAATTTCCCCGCTATGAACCCATACAATGCCTTTTTGTTACTAGCATCAAAACTTTTCATTTTGCTACCATTGACCAAAGCACTGAGTAGAGCACTGTGCATTACTCTTTGTCTCTGAAAGAGTAGTGCATGTGCGGCTATCTGTCTCTCGTGTTGCTACGAAATCTCTCGTACTTTCGTTTTGTGCGCTCTTCTGAAACAGGAGACGCACACTTGAAATTGGGTGAAGCACTTGCCTATTTTACACTACTCTGTGTTTTTCGACAATCCCTGGCGCCAAGCTGTCCTTCCGTTGGTAGAGCTGGTTCTAGTGTTGTACACCGTCAAAAGTTTTGAGCGCCTACATACTGCAACTAGGAAGTGGTCCGAGTCTATATTCGCGCTGCGGTAAGTGCGAACGTTGATGATGTCGGAGAAGAATTTCTCGTCGGTTAGAATATGGTCAATTTAGTTCTCTAGTTGGTCAGGTGATCTTCAAGTGGGCAGCCATCATACACTTGCGCTAGCTTCGCTTAGAACGCTTTTTTTCGTCATCAGGTTTCCCTTCGCGTGGGCAGTGTACGTGTACATTTTGTCCAGCACTACAAAGACGGTGCCGAGCTCGTTTTTTGGTACCACAGGTCTGGTAAAAAGTAGCCGCTTGATGCCCGGTTTTCTATACCTTCTGTTCTGTCCAGAAAACCTCTTACAGTGCTACGACCGCGAAGTTACGTGGTTGAAGTTGGTCGTCAACCAGGGAAGCAGAGCGATGTTCCGAGTTTCTAATCGTAGTCCTTATATCGTCGCCTAGGTATTTGCTTATTGCTCCGGTCCATATTAACTTCTGTATTATTTGTAACATTGATTTTTTTAAGGGCTGCTTGTTGGGCATTCCCCAACCCCTGTCTTTCCAGAGGACCATCGTGCACAGCACTGTTTAGAGCCCCACGCTGGCACGAGGACGATAATCAGCCGCTCCTAACATGGAGAACAAACGCTGTATTGAGCCCCCCCCAAACATGGAAAACAGACACTTAGACAGACTGCACCCATTGAAGAGGGCAGTCTGTCTTCCCTGACAGCATACGACCAAGGTCCCTCCGGGGTTGGTTACTCGATCTTTCCAATAGTTACTCAAACCCCAGGCTAAGGATCGCAGTAGGATCTATGTTATACCTACATGTACGCGAAATACCAATGATACGCATTGTCCAATCATTTACCAACTGAATGGAAACTATACCCTGCTTAACATGATCTTCAACAACACCATACTGGAGGTGGCTGGGTTCGATTCCCGGTCTGGTCTAGGAATTTTTCGATAAGGACAATTTCTCGACTCTCTGGGTATAGGGTATGATCAACAATCAATATTAAACTAACGATTTGAAGCTCACTGTCGTTGAACCCCTAGTTCCGAAGTACACCTTGTGGTCTGCACCTAGCAATAATTCTTGCGCTTTTCGGTACCTTTCGGTACTTGTATCTTTGTTGTTGTTTTGATTCGCTATGTTCTTTTGACACAATAATTAAGGGTGTGTTGGTGTGAGTTACGTAATTAGGGGTGAATCATTAAGCTTGGAACCAGTGAGCTAGTACTTCCTGAGAAAAAAAAATATATTCATTTTCTTCATGATTATCCTCCCGTTGGTATGATTGTAATTGCCACAGAACCATACTAACAAAAATGTAATGCAAAAATAGTACCTGGCATTGAAAGCTCTCAATTATTAAATGTGGAAGTGCTTTTAGAACACTCAGTTGAGAGCAAACAATAAGCTAATAGCGAAAGCAATAAGCTTGAAATGCTAAGAAAAAATGGTAAGTCTGGCCGAAATGAGAATGTCATAGTCAACGATTAGGGCGACCTTGGACTGAATCCATACAAAAAACAACAATGGCTTGACTGAAAAACAGATAATTGCTAGAGTAAAAAACTGTCGGAAGCGGATCAAGCGGCACGGTGATTGTGAAATTCTGTTTTCGGGTGAAAAAAGTGCCTGCTACAGGATAATGTTTTGAAGAACCATTTGCTTCTCTTCGTTAATGAACACTACAAGAATGCACCATACTGTTTTCAACAAGACGGTGCGCCGTCCCACCAGGTGAAAGCTACGCAGGCATAGGGTGAGGACAATTTTCAGGGTTTTATTTAGTCGTAAGAATGGCCTGCCTCTTTACATGATTTGAATCCTCGCGACTTCCATGCATGGGGCTACATGTTAAGCAAACTGGGGAATATCAAAGAACTAACCATGGAAACATAAAAAAAAACGTTTGATGAAAATATGGAGTGACATTTCTCAAGTTATCGTATTGTGACGCTTTCCAACAAAAAATGTGGCTGGCAACTAAGGCGAAGAGAGAAAGATTTGAACTGAACTAAATTAAGACAAATCAAGCTGAACAATGCATTAGGTCCTAAGTAAGATTGGAAGACTCTCTTTGTCGACTTTCTGTTTGCGTTCCTTCGTTCCTTTGCGTTTAACCATGTTCAAGTACACCCACCATCACCACGATGCCGGTGGTCCACTCCATTAAGGGACTGCTTGTCAACCGATCGACGACCGCATTCACGGAAGAACAATTGATCCACCTCAACAAGGGATTAGGATACGCGGTTACAACTAAGCCCGACGTGGAGCAGATCATCATCGAAGTGGAGACAGCAATTACACACACACACTTCCGACATCTTTACAAAACACAGCCAGGACTACCACTTCAAAAATTTTTAAGGACGGATGAGAAACAAAAACGACAACAACGAGAGGAAGCATATCGCATCACGTTAAGGAATTGAAAGTTCAAAGCCTGTTTTCTATCTAGCTGTATCGAAATGGCATCGATCGTCAATCTGGTTCAGGAAACCCGGATTGTCAAGGACATGTCTTTATACGATAATACTGATGGACTTACGGTAGATGGTCAGCAATAGGGTATCAAACTTCTTCAAATTTACATGGTTGAATCTTACATCGGTCCATCAGACGTAAACAGCTAGTGCCATAGACAGGTTCCGGAGACATGGGTGGTCATAAACAATCTTCATGGAACCAAAATATGTATCAACTGAAATCATCAGCAGGCTGAATTTCACAATTAGTCCGTCGACGTGATATCATTCTAGTGGCCATTCCGGAACAGGTTCCCGTCGGGCCGTTTGTGGTCATAATCATTCTATCATGGAACCCCAACAATATGGGTATCAACTTTTGAAATTTCATCAGCAGGTTGATTTATTGTCTGGCTCATCAGACGTGTGAACATCTAGTGACTATTGCGAACAGGTTCCGCGGGCCATGGGTGGTCATAAACAATTTTCCATGAAACCCCAACATATGGGTATCAAATTCTTGAAATTTCATCAGAAGGTTGATCTTTATTATCCTGTCCATCAGACGTGAACACCTAGTAGCCATTGCGGAACAGGTTACCCGCGTGGCTATGGGTGGTCATAATCTTTCTTTATGGAACCCCAACAGTATGGGTATCAAACTTTAAAATTTCATCAGCAAGTTGAATTTACCTTGTGTCCATCTAATATATCAAATATATGATCCATCAAGTATATCAAGTATATCAAATATATTATCCATCCATCCAATCAAATATATCAAATATATGAGAAACTCACTACTGAGACAATTTCCAGACGTTTGATACCCATATTGCTGGGATTTCATTGAAAAATTTTTCCATGGCCGACGGGGAACCAGTTCCGGAATGACCACTAGCATGATTACACGTCTGATGGACACCAGGTAAATTCAACTTGCTGATGAAATTTCAAGAAGTTTGATACCCATATTGTTGGGGTTCCATGAAAAAATGATTATGACCACCCATGGCCCCGCGGGGAACCTGTTCCGCAATGGCCACTAGGATGTTTACACGTCTGATGGACCCAAGATAGTAACATTCAATCTGCTGATGAAATTTCAAGTTGATGTCCATATTGCTGGGATTTCAATGCAAAATGTTTATGACCACCCATGGCCCGCGGGAACTCTGCTCCACATGGCCACTAGATGTTACACGTCTGATGGACCCAGGACAATCAAAATCAACCTGCTGATGAAATTTCAGAAGTTTGATACCCATATTATTGGGGTTCCATGGAAAATTGTTTATGATCACCCATGGCCCCGCGGGAAACCTGTTCCGCAATGGCCACTAGGATGTTTACACGTCTGATGGACCCAAGATAGTAACATTCAATCTGCTGATGAAATTTCAAGAAGTTTGATGTCCATATTGCTGGGATTTCAATGAAAAATGTTTATGACCACCCATGGCCCCGCGGGGAACCTGTTCCGCAATGGCCACTAGGATGTTTACACGTCTGATGGACCCAGGACAATCAAAATCAACCTGCTGATGAAATTTCAAGAAGTTTGATACCCATATTGTTGGGGTTCAATGGAAAATTATTTATGACCACCCATGGCCCCGCGGGGAACCTGTTCCGCAATGGCCACTAGGATGTTCACACGTCTGATGGACCGAAGATAGTTAAATCCAACCTGCTGATGAAATTTCATGAAGTTTGATACCAACATTGCTGAATATTTACCGAATTCCACGATCAGTTCATCAAATCAAGACATGTCCATGGAAATCCGGATTTTCCGGAAATCAGAATGACCGGATCGATCCATTTCGATAACAGCTTGATAGAAGAACAAATTTTGAATCAATTGATTTCAAAATTGTTCAAATCGGCCTAAAATCACCTGAGATATAAGCATTTCAGTTTCGTGGGTACCCGGGTACCCATCCGGCCATCTACGTAGTTAGAAAATGTAAGATCCCCTTATGTCACCCCTGCTTGCTGAAAAATTCCGGAAAATTGTGCAATCGATTTTGACCGTCATTTTCTTGGATCTAACTGAGTTTAAATCTTGTACAATGAAAAACCATTTAAATATCGTGAATTGAAATCCGAAAAGGTACCCGGGTACCCATTCGGCCACACAACGGTTAAAGTCTGCCTTGACGTAAGTTTCATCGTCCTGTACCACGCAATCAAACTTCGTCAGCATCGTTGTGTACAACTTTCGCGATCGTGGTTTCGCCGATGTGTTTTGCTTATCGTCGCGATTTGGAGTCACCACTTTCTTGTAAGTCGACAATGCAGCTCGTTTTTTAAGCTCTATCGACGGTTAAAAGCGCCACTCCCAGCTTCTTTGCGACATATCGGACGGAGAGGCTGGGGTTCCGCTAGAAACAGCGGACATCTCTTTTTGTAGTCACTGTGGCCTCCGGCTTCCGATTGTCCCCTCGATCCAGCTTTCATGGCTGTTGATAAACGTTCACTGAACACTTTCAATACATTGGTTACAGTTGATTTAGCCACACACAACCATTTCGCCAACTTGGCATGAGAGTAGTTTAGATTCTCGCAATGCACGTGCAAAATTTTGTCGGCAAGTTTTTTTTAATTCACGATGAAAGGAAATGCGTCAAGTTTAAGTCCAAATTTTGATCGCAACACCCTTTTAAAGGCACCCCCATGGGAAACCCTCTATCCCCATTCCTCAGTGAACTGTTTATAACAAATCTAGAAATAATCCTATAAGCGAAAGGATTACTTCCAACTCCTTGGTGGTGATACGTCGATGACATCTTCGCCGTAGTGAAACAAGATGATCTCCCCTTAATTCTTCAAGAAATCAACAATCTCCACAAAGACATTGAGGGTTATTCCGAGAGTCGAAGTGACGTTTATCACTTGGTGACGTGAATTTTCTCACTTCATCAAGTGACAAACATTACTTTGACTTTCGGAATAATCCTCATTAAGTTCACTCATGAAATAGGAAAGTATGGGACACTTGCATTCCTTGACTTTCTAATAGTGCGAGAATCATTGTAATCGTCGCTTTTAGAGTTTGAAATCTACAGAAAACCCACAAACATCCAAAGAGTCATCAAACCTTCTTTTATACACAAAATGACCCCTTTCTACCGCCATTGATCCACCCTTCCTCTAAATAAAACTGGAAAAGCCAAAGAATTAGTATATATCTTCGAAACTGCCAGACTCAATAGTTACGAAAAGAGTACAATTCGATCATCACCAAAAACGAAAAAAAAATTCAAAGAAAATCACAAACAACCCTCTCCGATTCACCTGAACGTGTATCCATCCCCTTCGATAAAGACATTACACAAAAGTTGAAACCACGACTTAGGGAATTTGGTTTGGACTTTTTAATCTTTCTTCTCATTTCTAGTTAGTTATGTTCAAGTATTTTCAATACACAGTACGGTAATATAAAATGTTATTAAGGAATAGAAAAACTTTTAACCAAAGAGAAAGTCGGCGAAGAGAATCTCTCAATGTTTTTTAGAACCTATTACATTGTTCAGCTTGAAATGTTAAAGGTATACCAAACAGGAAATACATTGAAAATTAAAATTCATTCTCATATTTTTTGACCAAGTACTTAGCTGACAAGAATTTCCACTCACCCTGTAAAGTTTAAATATTGCTGTAAAAGTTGTCAATTCGTTAGGTTTGTTTTGAAAGACGTCACCACTTGACATCAAATGCTAGTGGAGACACTTGGTTATCTTGACACATTTATTGAATTATTGTACATGATAAATGTGTTTGTATTCATGTTCAATGGATTAAGTAACAATACAAGTAGTTTCAAAGGAATTCTTCTGCATCCGTTAAGCTACTTTTGGCTTAAATTACGAGAAGTTATGCATTAGCAATACCAATCAACATAAATTCCAACCCAATACCTAATCTGGTATTGCTTTAACGCTATAAAAATCTATCGCTTAAAAATATATATCCCTAAATGGATAATCGCTTCCCCGGTAGCTCCATAACAATAATTGTCGCACTACCTAATCCCATGAGGTGCTGTTTCAACACCCAAAGGAACTGCTAAATCCTCTTGGATCGTTATCGTTCAGTATTATAGTGATTATCCGGCAGACTGACATGAACCGCCAACATCGGTTGTATTCGGTTGATGATATGTAAACAACGATTATCACCTTAGCTTACAGGTTAAACCTTATGAAGACGTAACCGCTCGAGCAATGCTTCACTCTGACGGGGTTCAGACAAATTGCTTTTGTTTACGGCCCGAACCTCTTTAGTATCATTTGTCACGCATCTTTAAAGGTAGCATATTGCCTACTTCCTTCGACAAATGACCCAACTGGAGATTAATTTTGTTTAACCTGGCAAAACGGCGAGCCAACCGTTCTGGGGCGCTGGATGTTGGTTGGCGGGGTAAATTATTACTTTTCCATAAAACTAGGGCTAACGCCGCTGTTTGCACTTCAGCCCGGGTTGGTGTTTATGGTTCCCTACTCATAAGGCTTATTGGAAACCACAGTGAATAGACCGTTAATTGTAGTTTGTCGCTGGCATCCGCTAGCCGCCGTGTCAGAAATAGCACAAACGGCCAGGACAGATGTCACAGTTGGCATCCAAACCGAGACGTCTGTGTCATGGAGCTATCGGTCGAGAAATTTTATTTCTGATGGAACAAAAGTCTCCCCACAGTCCACCATGGTTTTATGACGTCCAACGTGCATTTGATGCATGCTGAAGGCTGACCCTTCTGGACGATTGAATTTGAATTTAGCACATGAAACAATCGTTGGCACAAGAGAAGATTGCTATCAATTTTTAATTTCCGTAGAAAGCACAAAAGATGGCAGTTTTGATCGATTTCGAATAAAGCTGGAACCAGTTGAGCTTAAATCTTCGTTTAAATTTGCGTGCTCTGGTGAGGGTGTTTTTCCCAAAGGACAAAATATATGTTTTGCTCATTGCGGCTTATATTGAACGGGAGAAGTTGAACTTTTTTTCCATACTGAATACATTAAGGAATTATCCATAATCGATAAGATGCAAATACTTGATTGACAGAAACCAATAAATAAGAACGATAACCAAGATTTTGGGCTGCTGATTAAAATTTCCATATTTTAAGAATATTTTGCTCATAAATGGAGTTACATTGAAAATTTATTTGCGTGAATTAGCTTTCACTCGTTTCGTAAACACGGATTTTGTACATAAAGGGTGTTCCGATCGAAATTTGGTGAAACAGTAATGTGTGTGAGTCGATTAAAGTTTTTCTTAATAAGTTAAACTCTTTTTCTTTTTCAAGTTCAGTTAATACAGAATACAGGAAAAACATTCAGCTAAGCTTCCTTTTTACCGAATGTGAATTGCCGGGTCTTTTGTGTAACACCTCCCATAAGATTTTGTACAGTCTTCTTGTCCACTTAATTCGCCGCAGAAAGCCAGTTTGCCATGAACTGATTCTCGCTCACAACAGCTTTTTAAGTCTTCTTAAGGTTCCGCTTGACGATGGCCCAATATTGTGCGGTTGGGCGGAGCTCTGGCGTGTTGAGAGAGTTCATGTCCTTGGGCACCACTTGAACGTTGTTGGCAGCATACCACTCCGTGGCCTTTTTTCCGTCATGGCAAGATGACAAATCCGGCCAAAATAGAACGGAACAATTGTGTCGCTTCAAGAAAGTCAGTAAACGTTTTTGTAGGCACTCGCTCAGATAAATTTCCTGGTTGATGGTTCCGACCGCAATGTAAACGTTGCTCTTTAAACCGCAGGTAGAGATGACCTGCCACACCAGACATTTCTTCGCGAACTTAGATAGTTTAATGTGTTTGAAAATATCTGCCACCTTTCCCCGTTCGGTTGCCGTATAAAATTCCTGCCCAGGAAGCTGTATAAAGCCTGCCTTGACGTAATTTTCTGTAGACGTCATGTACCACGCAATCAAACTTCATCAACATCGTTGTGTAGAACTTTCGCGATCGTGTTTTGGCCGACGCGTTGCGATTTGGAGTCACCATTTTCTTGTAAGTCGACAGTCCAGCTCGTATTTTAGCTCTACCCACGGTTGAATGCGCCACTCCCAGCTTCTTTGCTACTTCACGGACGGAGAAGTTGGGGTTCCACTCGAAACAGCGGGCAACTCTATTTGTCGCCGCTGTGGCCTCCGGCTTTCGATTTCCTCACGATCCAGCTTTCCTGTCTGGCGACAAACGTTCACCGAATACTTTTAATACGTTGGTAACAGTTGATTTAGCCACATTCAACAATTTCGCCAACTTGGCGTGAGAGTAGTTTTGATTTCCGCCATGCACGAGCAACATTTTGATGCGCTGCTTCTTTTCCTTCAACGACATTTTGACGACACGCACACATCTTCAAAATGAGGGGTGTGCAAAATTTATTAATGCACGATGAAAGGAAAAGCGCCAAGTATAAGTCGACCAAATTTTGATCGAAACACCCTTTAGAACAAAAGTCTCGTTTACTTTAAAAACATATTTGTGTTGCTTTTTATCTTGTTAAATGTTATCATTACACCTTTTTATAAAATTCACGAAATGAATTTCGTGAAGACCATCCAAGTAACAATTTTAATTTTATTCCAGCCGAATGGCACTCCTCCCGGCTTTGTTGATAAAACTACATTCAAAACTATTATGTCCACCAACACCTCCTCTATGCATCTTTAAAGCCGAAATGTGTTCAAAGTGACCCACTCTATAGACGGTTGTGAAAACAAATTCATAAAACCTTTACAAGACCATACAGATTTTGAAAATGTTCTAGTGAAAGATGTTATGACCACTTGAGGAACCTTCATAAAACTTATTGGCTGCCATCAAAATCAGCGTAGGGCCAAACGACCACAGCTGTCAAACTGTGATCTCGTGGTTGTTTTTTGTTGTTTGCCGTGTTCGATTATCCGCTCTTCTGATTCATTTAAGCAGTAAATAATATCTAGGTAAAAAAGTTCTGGTGTTGTGGGAAGTTTTGTTTGTTAGCAAAATATTCAAAACAAATTGAGTTTATCACAGCGTATCATGCTCCAAATTATATGCGCATTTAATTTATAGTGAATATTAGCACGATGAGAGCCGAAAATTAATGCGCCTCGGAAATTATGCGTGTTAACATCTACAAAAACAAAATTGAAACAAATATATTCGATAAATTAATCATGAATTGCCTGAACATTTATGGAATTAAACAAAGTTATCTAAAAGAATGCCAAAATTGGCCGTTGATCTACAGTTCATTTGAATTACATTTAAAATTAGGTGTATTTATTTTTCCACATTTCAGTTATTTCATATATTCCAATATGGCGATTGAAAAAAAAAACACAGTTTTGGCAGAACGTCAATTTATCTTCGTAATGGATACTATAAAACTCTTTGGTCATTTGGTGACTTTCCTTAATGCAAATTTGTCATTTAATGCATTGACTGCAGGCCAAATGGTTTTGAAATGCTTTTTCAACTGACCATACTAAGATAATTTGGATTAGTCCTAAATCGGCATTTCAAAACAGCATTTTACGAGTTCCTAAAGTCAAAATAAAACTTTTGATAGGAGTAAATGGAATTTTGGAAGACATGATTTTAAGATCGTTGTAAAGAAGTAGGTTCTCATATACCTGACCAAAAGTTGAAACCTATTGGCAGCTCTTGGTACCATATTTAAACCAAATTGATTTCCAGTGGCTTTCATAAAACTTAAATAAAACTTAATAAAGCTGGGTGGTTTTAGCAATATTACTTGGGCAACCAATTGCTGTTTCTCTAATATCGTGCTCATGCAAAATGTTGTTGCTGCTGGGATGGGTGAGAATAGTTGATTTATCCCAAAATAAAAACTAAAATGAGGATGTTCACATAGACATAGTTCAATGTACATCCGATGCTTTGTTCGAATAAGATAGCGGTTAGTGCGTCTGTTGGACACGCTGTAGACTGTGCACAGCTTCTCGTCCGTGAACAGAATGACCTCTTCTCCAGTTCACTAAGCAGTTTCTTGCTTCGCTCCACTCTAGCTGCTTCAATTTTATCAGTAATCAGATGTTTTTTTTTACTCGAGCTCTGGATTTTCCTTTTAAGTCATACTTACCTAAAGACTGTATTCGATGAAATTTGGACACACAAAATAGGTCACCAAAAATGTTCCTTGAGCCCGATTCTTCTCAAACTTTCTGGAAATAAAGAACTACTAAATGGTTAAGTTTTGACATCAATGATTTATTGAACCTCTTCTCCCAACCCAAATGCCCGCACCTTTGCCTTGACCCCTTTCATCAAATTTTGGGCAATGATAGGACCGACTTGCTTACTTACTTTTAACCACACTTTCTTTAGTTCAAGCTCATTTTCTATCAGTTTTGGAGTTTTAACGAGCTTTGCTTTCATGATTGCCCAAAATTTTTCAATTGGGCGATGTTCCGGAGTGTTTGGAGGGTTCACGTCTTTTGGTACAAAAACTACATTATTATCTTTGTACCAGTCTAAGACGGGCCGGGCATAGTGGCAAGATGCCAAATCCGGCCAAAACAGTGTCGGGCCATCGTGAGATCTCAAGAAGGGCAGAAGTCGTTTTTGGAGGCATTTGTCTTTGTAGATTTGTCCGTTGACGGTCCCAGAGTTGATGAAGGGCTGACTCATTTTGCCACATCCGCAGATCGCTTGCCAGACAAGGAATTTTTAAGCAAATTTCGACAGTTTCTTCTTCCGTACACTCTCCGGAACGGCCAACTTAGAGGTGGCGACGTAGTGTTCCTGTCCTGGCATTTGTTTGGTGTCGGCTTTAATGTAGGTCTCACCGTCCATCACAATGCAGAACGGTTTTGTGAGCCACTCCCTGTACAGTTTTCTTGCACGAGTTTTGGCCACCAAATTCTGTTTATCGCTCCGGTTTGGTGCCTTCTGGACCTTGTACACATATAATCCAGAACGTTTCATTGTGTTCATTCACAAAACAAACTGAAACTTTCGCCTTTTTCGCAACATCCCTGATCGAAATGTTGGGATAACGCTTAAATTGGTTCAAAACCATCCTTCTCCGGATTTGATGTGCCACGTTTTTTGCCACTACCATTTTCCGCTTGGTTGTCTTACGGTCCTTGAACGTTTTGATCACATGAGATACGGTTGAATGTGCGATTCTGAGCTGTTTTCCGATCCATCGATGAGAAGCGTTTGGGTTTTCGTAGTGAGTGCCCAAAATTTATTGGCGCACTATTTCTTCATTTGAAGTCATCACTGAAATCACTCGACCGATTTTCACGAAACTCATTACACAACTGACACAAGACAATAAAATACATTCAGTTAAAATTTCAATAATTTTTACCAACACGCTAAAAAGTTACGAACAATTGCGTGTGTCCAAATTTCATCGAATACAGTCTTTATCTTTTTACCGTAGCTTCTGGTACATTATCCTGCTTTGCCATTTTATCATGCTCCTATCGGGATTACGAGTTACTTTCATCTTAATGGGCTGCACCAAATCAACACATTCTATTTGATGATACATTTTCCTCAGATATTATAAACGTGCTGTGCGAATACAGATTCGGACAATATCTAGATGCAGTGTGCAAGCGTAACTACCTACGGTGAACAACATAGGTCGAAGTTGGACGCCGTGACCAAACTTTGAACTACTATGAGAAGTCAGAGTTACCCAGGTATACACGCATCAACTGAAAACAGCCCTATTATGTGAAGTTCAGCCTAGCACAGCCATTCTTAAGGGTGGGATTCTTTTTTTCGGGATGGAAAATCTGCAACCAGACACCTGAAGAACTCAGGGTGTGGGGATGAGGCTGCCCACTCCTCAACCCACTGAATAAATACCGACCCGTGCCTTAAGCCCTGCACTCTCTTTGGAACCACCTTTCGGTATTACTAGGGGGGGGGGGGGGGGGGGGTACTATTGTTCTTGTTAAGTACTCAGTATAACTAACTACTTAAGGCTTTAGTGGTTAAGTGGTCCCTGCGACCTGCCTTTGCGTTTTGCCATTTTTGTTGGAGATCGAGGACGATCTTGGAGGCTGCTACGCATACCGCGTCCCAGACGTCCCTGTCATGGCACATCCTCTGGACCAAATTATGCAGAGTTTTTCCGTGACCGCTTACGGCAAACATGCCGAATCTCGCGCCGTCGAAGCGAGGACATGCAAAGAACACATGTTCCGCAGTTTTCTCGACTACCGCGCACTCGCTGCATGCAGAGGACTGTGCATGCCCATATTTGTGCAGGTATTGTCTAAAACAGCCGTGGCCAAACAATATCTGCGTTAAGTGGAAGTTCACTTCACCGTGTCGCCTACCAACCCACCTGGTTAATTCCGGGATTAGTCGGTGAGTCCACCGACCTTTGGTGGAGTTGTTCGAAGCACTCTACGTCCTCTTTTATGACCATGCCTATTGGCATCATCCCCCCTAGGACGCAGACCGCGTCGCGTGATACCGTTCGGTAAGCACTAACGCGGGATAATGCCGATATAGCCTTTGAGGCTTTCTTGCAGGCGTAATCGACGTGACTGACAAAGGACAGCTTATCGTCGATCATGACCCCAAGATACCTCAGGAACCTCTTTGATTCTACTGTGCAGTTACCTGCACTGATCGTTGCATGTTGCTCAGATTTTCGGTTATTTACCACCGTGTCGTCAGTCTTATGGTGGGCTAGCTTCAATTACTTGGACCTCATTCATCTCTCCACAATGCCGATGGCGTGCGAGGCCATTAACTCGACCTCTTCGATGGATTCACCACATATCTTCAGGGTGATGTCATCCGCGAACCCGACTATCTTCACCCCGCTCGGGAACTCAAGCCGCAGTACGTCGTCGTACATCGTGTTTCATAGCACCGGACCCAGGATCGAACCTTGTGGGACGCCTGCGGTGATCTGTACACGTTTCTGGCCTGCCTCTGTATTATATACCAGTACGCGATTCTGGAAGTAGCTTCCAAGAATCTTGTACAGGTACCCAGGAACCTGTAGGCGCTGGAGCGAGTCGGCGATAGCCACCCAACTGGCACTATTGAATGCGTTTCTCACGTCAAGGGTGACCACTGCACAGTAGCGTACTCCTCGCCTCTTGGTGACGGACAGGATGGCATCCACCGTCGACTTCCCTTTGCGGAAGCCAAACTGATTACTAGACAGACCGCCTGTACCCTCCGTGTATGTTGTCAGTCTGTTGAGGATTAGCCTCTCGAGCACCTTACCCGCTGTATCCAACAGACATATAGGTCTATATGCCGATGGATCTCCTGGTGGCTTCCCTGTCTTTGGTAGCAACACAAGGTTCTGAATTTTCCAGGCGTCCGGGAAGACGCCTTCGTCCAGACACTTTTGCATCACCACCCTGAACATTCCGGGATCCAGCAAGATAGCCGTCTTGATGTGGCCCAAGTATTGATGATGCTGGTATATAATACTGCTGTTGTCCCGAAGATGGCAAGAGCACTGACGTATGCGGTTCACGATGTTGTTGCGTAAACTGTTGTACATATTTCAATGACTGATGGTTTTCTGGATTGGGTCCAGAGATCGATTCTCCAAGATCCGCCTGTAGATGAGTCTGAGTAGCTTCCTGTTGCAGACTCGGATGCCACGAGCTTGATGCGGGGGACTAATACCGTCCCAACGGTAACTGCTGCGTCGACGATGACGCGTCATTTCTGATGTTTGCTGGAGGCATTGCTGGTTTCGACCGAAAGTTTCGACCGAAAGCTGTGCCCCGACAGCGACATAAGCAACGACGAGTTGGATTGGAGATGGCGATTGATTTTCTGTAGGGTGACAGAGGATAATATTTTTGGCGGAGGTTCACTTTCATGACGTATCATATAAGGAGGAGCATGTTGAGTAACCTGACCCTGAATAACTTTTGGTATTGCATCTGAAATTGTACTACTATCTTGTTTACACCTATCTTCTACGTGAATATCTCGATTATTTGGTATTTGTGCTAAGGCTGATGGTCTTACTGGTGTACTGGTCTGAACAACCTCAACAATGGGTTGTAATCCTATACATTCGAATTACTACGAACAGTTCTCACCTGACTTGCTGCAGACTGACCTGATCAAATGGGTGAACCGTAGAGTGTTGAGTAATCATCCTTATACGTTACCCTATATACAACGTCCGTCGATGAGGCAGCTGCTAGCTCTTGTCTGGAGCCAACAGAGTTGACCATCTCGGCGCTGGAGAGACGACTGGCGCTGAAACTACTTTTTCCTGCTGACCTGTGACGTTGACGACGTTGTCGACCCTTGTACCGGCACTTGAATTCCATTCTCTTCGTTGTTGGTTTCCTTTCTCTGCAGCATAATCCCGCTTGTCGACGTAAATGTAGCATCTTTCGGTTGGGTTGAAACATCCGTGATAGTGGTAGTGGTAACAACATTTGCTGACGTGGTAGCTAATTCTCCCTCTGTCTGACTTGTACCAATCCACTTATCGGTATTCTCACGGATGATCCTGGAGCTTACTCTGATCCTGAGGCGTCGATTGTCCTCCTCTTCGAGCAATTGAGCCTCGAGCGCCTCATATCGCTGCTGTTTGAAATCAGCATTTACCTGACGTCGTAATCGCTGAAATTTTTCAGCGTCTTCCAGCTCGGTTAACTTAATCTGCCGGTTCATTTCTAACTGGTGTAGTCGCAACCTCAATCGCACTGCACTGAGATTGCTTCCGGACGTCGTGTGGGAACGTCTGCTACTACGGAGTGATGAAACGGTCATTGCCTCTCAGCGTACTTCCTGCAGGTGAAACTTTGTTCTGGGTTGGCAATCGAATCACCTACCTCCGCACACGAAAAGTGAACATAATCGTCGCACTTGTCGCACTGGACTAAGTTGTCGACGTTGTCTGGCCGATTACACATCGTGCAGTGGATTGATGGCTCCATCTGTCCGGGTTCTGACCACGCAGCGAATCTAATCACAAACACTTCACTATTCACAAGCAAATCCTTGAAGAGCAAATCTTAAAGTTTTGGGCGAATTTCGGTCCAATACCAATGTTCAGAAAAAAATTGTTTACCGAAATCCGTAAAATCGGATTACCGAACGTTCAGCTCTTGAGAATTCGGTAAAACTTTACAGATTTCTGTAAAAAAAATCTAAGAGTGTACAATGTTGTAACGCAGCTTCAAGCTGAAATTTATTCTTGGTTTTAAATTCATTTTGGGTAAGTAAGTAGGTATGAGACTTACATTTGGCATTTTTCGCAAATTTTTTACTTGCGAAAAATTCTTCGAGAATTTTCCCGGTCGCAAACTCTGTTCAATAAAGGTAATAAATTTCACATTGTGTTTTACTCGGCTAAATTACTACCTTATTTTTCAACTAATTCACTTCAATCAGTAATATACATGTAACTTTCTTGCACTTTATAAACTACTTTCTCCTCTGTTTTATTCTACTAACTCTCATTCAATTTCAACTGCCTGTTGCTCAAATATCGAATCTTCTTTCCGTTTATCGATCTTTCAAACTGACGTTTCTCTACGAACTGTCAACCGTGAATTCAAAGTTCGTCACCGGTACTCACTTGGTAGCCAGCGGCAACTGCCCAGTGGGTTTACCAACAACATGTAAATCTAAGCTAGTGTGGGAATGCATTCTTTCTTTAAGAAAATTGGCTAGGAACGAAGTTACTTTATACTGGGTGCCCGGCCATTGTGGTATTGAAGGAAATGAAAAAAACTGACAGCCTAGCAAGATAAGGTTCAGCATCAAAGCATTAATTGGTCTGGAACCATTTTGTAGAGTCCCAGAGTGTGCTCTGATGAATGAAATAAAAAATGGAAAATATCCATGGTAGAATCAAACTGGAACGCTACGGATAACATGCAGACATGCCAAGAGATTTACAAGACCAAGGGCTTTAAAAGTCAGGATCTTAATAAATTTTAGTACAAAAGACGTTCGCGTAATTACTGCCCGCATAAACAATAACCATAAGAAGTGCCTAACCGCCAATTTGGGGTATCGTCCCAACTGTAAGTGGTATGGTCACACCATCTATAATATCGCTCCTGTATGGTACATGTTTATTAGGGTGGTCTGTTAACTGGTCATTGCCCGAGTAGGTATCACCTAAACAAAATTGGAAGAATTCATTCTACAGAATTTCGTTTTTGCCCATTTGAAACTGAAAATACAGATCATATACTCTGCAATGGAGCATTATTCATTCAAAGGATGTCAATTTTTGGAAAGGTGTTACTAGAGCCCCCGAAATTTGACTAAACGATACTGGTAGGGTATTAGACTTCATAAAACAATTCGAGCCTAGGATCAGGGGCTTTGTCCACAAATGTGACCATTTAAATGTCACAGGATATTCGACTTGCATCAAATCAAATTTGGGTCACACAACAATAATCCTAATGAATAGAAGAAGTTGTGGTATGGCTCTACAGAAGGATAAAAAAAAGTAGTTATAACTCTAATATTGTGAAATAAACAGTCGGTTGTGTTGAATTATATGTACATTATTTTTTATGCTATTATTTTGGTGTCCGAAATTTAACATGGACAGGCTATATTGTCTTCACTATTCCATTCAAATTCTCAATTTTTTTAAGGACCACTCTTATGGAAAACAAGAGAACCACCCTAATTAAATATCACATAAAATATGCTAGCAGTTGCCAACGATGATAAAGGATATGTTTCAAAACAATTGTCATGATTATCTTAGTTTAAATTCAATTCATACCCCCAACTCAATAATTGGCTAAGTCCCAGAAGGCGATTTTTTTTCATTTTTTTTTACTTTTTCTTTTCGAGATAACACCAAATCTTGACGTTTCATGCATTTCTAAAACATTTGGTTTAAAAAAAAACCTTCGGAGATTTTTAATACTACACTTGGAAGATTTCCCTTATCGAAGTCCAATTGAGCTCAAATTTAACATGTGGACTTTTTTCGAGAAGACAAGACTTACCCTTATTTTGGCTAAATTTAGCCCATACATTCCATTCGCACCCTAAATCTCATCATTTAGTTATCAGGATCAAAATAAGGTATTCATAAGTTATTGTCTCCCACTCGGGTACTGGCTCGGAATTGAATTGTGCAAGCAGGGTCAGATCGCCCCATTGCACGGTGGGCAAAAAACGAGCCAAAAAACGGATCTTTATGGCCGCTAGTTTCAGTCCCTTAGATGAGCATTTCTAGTGTAAAAAATCACGAGAAATCGATTGGAGATGGTTCCAGCCACCGCACGACACGGGAAGTGGTCCATTTTGCCCGATTCTCCCAATGATTATACCTCAAACTCATATGTCATTTAGTTTTATACATTGATGTCACCAATATAACCATAATTTGCACTGTTCTTATGTAAAATTGTCCGGAGAATAGAATGAAAATTACACTGCTTTGATTTGACCTTTGTAAGTGGTCCATTTTACCCGAATTCCCCTCATACTTGCGAAAACTTATATATCATACGGTTTAGAGAATTGACCCATCACTATTATCCCATTTGCACTGAACTTATGTGAAATTATCCGCAGAATCGAATGAAGATGACACTGCTTTGGTTTGACCTTCTGAAAGTGGTCTTTACCTGAATTTCCTCATATTTTGGAAAACTTATATAACATACGGTTTTGAGTACTGGACCAATCACATTATTATCCCCATTTGCACTGTACTTCATGTTAAATTGATCCGCATGAATCCAATATAAGATGAATACTGCTTTGGTTTGATCTTTCCATTTTACTCGAATTCGCCTCATACTTATGAGAAACTTATATAACATAGGGTTTAGAGAATTGACCACATCACTATTATCCTCATTTGCACTGTACTTATGTCAAATTGTTCAGCAGAATCGAAATGAAGATTAATAGTGCTTTGGTTTGACCTTCGAAAGATCTATTTTACCTAAATTTCCCTCATACTATGAGGAAACTTACAGTAACATGGACGGTTTTCGAGAATTGAAACCAATGCACTATTATCCTCATTCGATACTGCGATTTATGTAAATTAGTACCGCAAAATCGAATGAATATATACTGATTTGGTTAGATTTCGAATACCCTATACTGCGAAGTGCTCGTATGTATGCGAATCTAGCTAAAATTGAAAGATCAAACCAAAGCAGTATTATCTTCATTAGATTTCTGCATGACCAATTCAGATTACGTAGCAGTTGCAAATGGGAGATAATAGTTGATTGGTCAACATACTCAAAACCGTATGTTATATAAGTTTTCGAAAGTATGAGGGGAATTCGGGTAAAATAGACCATTTCCAAGGTCAAACCAAAGCAGTATTCATCTTCATTCGACTCTGCGGACAATTTCACATAAAGTTCAGTGCAAATGGGGATAATAGTGATGGGTCCAATTCTCAAACCGTATGTTATATAAGTTTCTGCAAGTATGAGGGGAATTCGGGTAAAATGGAAAGGTCAAAGCAAAGCAGTGTCATCTTCATTCGATTCTGCGGATATTTTTACATAAGTACAGTGCAAATGGGGATAATAGTGATGGGTCAAGTCTCAAAACCGTATGTTTTATAAGTTTTCTAAAATATGCGGGGAATTCGGGTAAAATGGACCACTTCCGAAGGTCAAACCAAAGCAGTTTCATCTTCATTCGATTCTGCGGATAATTTCACATAAGTACAGTGCAAATGAGGATAATAGTGATGGGTCCAATTCTCTAAACCGTATGATATATAAGTTTTCGCAAGTATGAGGGGAATTCGGGTAAAATGGACCACTTACAAAGATCAAATCAAAGCAGTGTCATTTTCATTCGATTCTCCGGACAATTTTACATAAGAACAGTGCAAATGAGGGTTATATTGGTGACATCAATGTATAAAACTAAATGACATATGAGTTTGAGGTATAATCATGGGGAGAATCGGGCAAAATGGACCACTTCCCGTGTCGTGCGGTGGCTGGAACCATCGCCAATCGATTTCTCGTGATTTTTAACACTAGAAATGCTCATCCTAAGGGACTGAAACTAGCGGCCATAAAAGATCCGTTTTTTGGCTCGTTTTTGCCCACCGTGCATTGGTGGAATAAATCATTTTTGCTTCTTCTATGTTTTGATGACACTCCACCTCCAGTGTCCCAGCGCTTATTTTTCAAAGAGACACACGATTTGGCAGCAGCTCAACAAGTTTGCTCGTCATGGTTTCGCGTGGTACGTTCGTTGAATGGCAGGCGGAAGAAATTGTGCGTCAGGTCAGCTTTTATTGCATCGTATATATCATTTTCCGGCTTTCCCCTGCACTGCTTCTCACCTTGGACGACAGCTGGAAGCCGAATAATCGCCACGGGATTCGTGTAAGTCGACAGACAATTTATTATAGTAATATTTTTTTTGGTTGGGAGCACTTTTCAAGTAACGTGGTACAAATACTTTGCTCAGCATAAGGACATGCTTACATTTGCACATGAATTCTCCTTATTAAAGCAGTGAAATTGGATTTGAATAAATTTCGTATTTGTTGAATTTTGCTTCGCCTTGGTAGCAAGTCATCCGAATAAGTGTCATTTCTAACAACAAGTGTTTCTCGCATTGTATCCAGTCACAGCCATCTACGTCAGTTCATGCAACATCGAAAGTTAGCTCAGAAGGAATCGGGGAAATTGCGGGAGACAGTGATTTTGACAGATATATTCATGCATAAAGTGAGGTGTAATAATAATTACGTCTTCTGGGTATTACATTCAAATGGCGGGCTGGATTTGACAGAGCGACTGTCATGTCTTAATACTTCCCATGCCTTTCGATCTACTTGCAGACTGTATGCATGTGACATCCGAGGAGGGTGAGTTTTTCTTCAAGAGGACGACTCCAGTCGTTTCGACGCCGAGGCATGGTCGGCTGATGGATGTTCTGAGTGCGACACCGGTAATGGAAGTGTGTGGGCTGTACTTTGTTACCGATCCGGATAAAATTGTCGAAGTTATTGTCAAGCATCTTGATGTCAACTGTGACACTGGTGGGCTGATGTCGTTTGTCGATGGATGGGAACTGAATGGAATGTACTTCCCCACTGAACACGATCATCCGAAAAATATGGATCAACGAATTGATGAATTCTGCAACGAGCCCAAGGTTTGGCCCTTCAGTCCAATACGGCGGGTGTTCCGGTCGAGTCAAAATGCTGCTTTAATTCAGTACCGGATACCGATTAGTGGGTCGTTCGTGGTGTCGGTACGATACTTGCATAATCCAGATCGTAAGTTGAGTGTAAGAATTTTCTGAATTTGTTGTCGTATTGATTTTCTTACTATTGTTACAGCATGTAATGTAATGGCTGAAGGCGTTGCCCCATTCTACACATTGCGAAATCGTGGTCTCCATCGAAATTGCTCGGTGACGGCAGTTTTTCCAGCGGTTATTTCTATTGTTGGCGTTGATGTCGGCGGACTGAAAGATGGTGTTAGTTATGACGTAAGTACAATTATGTGATTATGATAAGTGGATATCTTAAAGATGGGAGTAGAATTTTGTCGTGATTGCCCGGTAATTTGTTTTGACAAGAATCAGGGCCTGCTATTGTTGGTAAGTTACGAGAAAAACGTTTGTTATGTCAAATCTTATGAAATTATAACAAGGTTTGAGAGAGTGAAGACGATAGAGTTCCTACCCTTCGGCTTAATTTTTTCACCGAGAAGGGTAGGTTGAATTGGATCAATTGAGAAGGTGGTTTCGTCTTTTGATTCGTGTCAATAACATAACAGAGGCAATGAGGATTAAATGAGCTTCTCTCTGATGAACCGAATTGCACAATGGTCCAGAATGCGAATTTAGCTGGAAAGATATATTTTCAGCTCAAGTTTGAAGTTTTCGAGCAAAATTATCTTCCACAAAGTTGTTTCTAATAACAAGGCGCTTCTTTTGGTGTGAATGAAAACTAGGGTGTTCCTCATTTTTAGAGAAATCGAAAATCTAACTTTTTTATTTGCAGAAATAAAGCTACGTATGAAAAAAATGTTTTAATTCGGTCATATCAAAGGTTCACAAAACATTATATCATCAAAGTTGCTTGAAATTATTTATTCTACAACCTTTTCCAAAAATGTATGCTAAATGCATGCAAATAAAAAAGTTAGATATTCGGCTTTTCTGAAAATAAGGACCACCCTAGTTTTTCATTCACACCAAAAGAAGTGCCTTATTATTATAAAAACTTTGTGCTGAAAAATCTATCTTTCCAGCTAAATTCGCATTCTGGACCACTGTGCACTGGGCTACAAAATCCGAAAAAAGTTTTGAGATCCAGAGCTACATGCCAGTTACCGTAAGCTTATGTTCCAAAACTACCGAAAATCGTATTAGGATCGCATGCAATTTGCATTTTTCTTCACAAATTAACATCAAAAATTAAAATTTTGATATATTTTCAGAATAACTCAAATATCTGCCCCAGCTTAAATGTAAATGTTCCAAATAGATTTTTTTTAAAATTTCATACTTGAACAAACAACTTCGCAGAAAAAAGAATGTCGATTCGACTTCACCAGAAAAAGTTATGACCGTTGAAATGCAGCATATTTTAGCAAAAAAACAGAATAGTACAGTAAACCCCCCGACATGCGCGGATTCCCTTGATGATGGTCTAAAATGATAAATTGGCACTGACCTTTGTTGTTTGATCAGAAAATATCTCGCAATCCTTCATATATAGGAAGTAACTTGCTTGAGTTGTTCAGTAGATCAAGGCCTTCAGGATGGAAAACTCCAGAATTGTCTCACTACGCGGCGCCAGTGTGCATGTAAACTTACTTTATAACCTGTATCTCGGATTCCTTGATATATAGCAAGTTGGTGTCTTCGACAAAGATGTTCGGTTGATTAAGGCCTTTCGGATGGTGTTAACTATAATTCAGAGCTTGTCCGCTACGTGGTACTAGTATACATGAGAACTTTGTGAATTACCTGTATTTTGGGATCTCGAGCGTGTGTGACTTTACCTTTTTCAGGAAAGTTAGTTGTAAAATTATAAACTTCCAAACGCTTGACTCAACAGTTCAGAATTATCTCAGTCCGTGGCGATAGTGTGCATGTGAACTTGCTGTATAATCTTTACATCGATATTACTGAGATATAGCAAGATGGCATCTTCAAAAAAGATATTCGAGGGGTCAGAGCGTTTTTGAATGGTGTACACATTAGATCAGAATTCGTTCGCTACGTGTTTATGTGAACTTTTTGTAATATCTGTATTTTGATATCTAGTATAAATTTTAGTAATCTTGGTGTTCCAGATGGTCGAATTCGAAGTTCAGAAAAATTTCACTGCGTGGCACTGGTCTTCCTGTGAACTATGTAATGAATGCTTATCGCTAGTGCAGATAAGAGGCTGATTATCCTAATATGGGAATTTTTGGTACGTTCTTCTTGGGTTAGTCCTTCAGAGAAGTTCATTACAAAATTACGGGTAAATTCTCCAGAGAACGTCGTGGAAGTTCTGTAGAGAACTTCTTGAAAGTTCCTCAAAGATCTTCAGGGAAGGTCTAAAATGAACTTCAGAAAAGTTCTTCAGAGAACTTCAGGAAAGATTTGCAAAGACTTTCAGGGAAATTCTTCAGAGGACATCAGGAAAGTCTTTCAGAGAACTTTAGGGAAGTTTTTCAGAGAACTTCGTGGAAATTCTTCAGTGAACTTCAGGGAAGTTCTTCAGTGAACTTCAGGGAGGAGTTTCAGAGAACTTCAGGGATGTTCAGCAGAGAACTTCAGGAATGCTTTCAGAGAACTTCAGGGAAGTTTCACGTCTCAAATAATGGGAGCTTTTAGATGTTGACGGTAAAATTACTACACAATTGAAGCGGCATAAGTCCTATTCATATTTTTTTTTACAAAGAATGGACATTGCTTTTGCCGTGATGATGGTGGCTTGTTTGACAAAATAGGCCTTAACCACGAACCGAAAGAGTGGCCACTATTCATCTATAGCTTGTCAAAAAGTTTAAAAGCTGTTTTGCTGCATAATGGAAATGAGTATCCTTCTTTTCCAGTAGAACATTCCAAATTGCTGAAGAAAAATTATGATTGTACTAAACTGTTACTGGATTCCTTGTGTTATTCAAAACATTGTGGAAAAGTGATGCTTTTAAAATGATCGCTTTTCTCATGGGTCATCAAGGTTTGAATTTTGCATGTTTTTCTTATAAGGGTAAGCAATCTTTGGCAACGACATTATTCTGTCAAACCTATGAAGAGCAAATATGACATACACAAATGTATACATTTAACTGGTTACAATTTTTGATTTATCCTCGTATATCAATATCAAACTACATACTAACCTGAAGTTCTCTGCAGAATATCCCTGAAGTTCTCTGAAGAGCTTCCCTGAAGTTCTCTTAACAACTTCCCTGAAACTGTCTCCAAAACTTCCATTGAGCTCTCTACAGAGCTTACTTGAGGTTCTCTGCACACTTTTCCTGAATATCTCTGCAGAATTTTGCTGATGTTCTCTGCAGAACATCCCTGAAGTTTTCTGCAGAATTTTCCTGAATTTATCTGCAAATTTTCCCTTAAGCCCTCTACAGAACTTCCTTGAAGTCATCTGCACAATTCCCTTGAAGCACAGAGAACAGACATCCAAGCTGGAGTGCCCACCCTGTGTAAATTTCTGTAACTGCCATTTTAAAATTACAGCTCGTTTCTGTTAGTTGGCGAATCGTATGCTGATGGCACCGCTTGCCCGCCTTGAGATTTGATAGTCTGTCAATTTTAGTTTGGTGAAACCTAGACTAGGCGGCGTTGTTTTTCCAACGGTTTGCTTTTAAAAGTTTACACAGTATATTGGGGGAAAAATGTTCGAGCCTGGATGTCTGTTCTCTGTGCTTGAAGTTCTCTGCAGATTTTCCCTGCTATTCTCTGCAGAACATCCCTGAAGTTCTCTGCAGAATTTTCCTAAAGTTTTCTGAAAATTTCCCATGAAGTTTTCGGCTAAACTTTCCTGAAGTTCACTGAAGAATTTCATTGAAGTTCTCTGCAGAACTTCCCAGAAGTTCTCTGAAAGACTTCCTTGAAATTTTCTTCAGGACTTCTCTGAGGTTCTCCGCAGAACTTCCCTGAAGTTCTCTGCAGAACTTCATTGCAGTGCACTATGGTCCAGATCACGAATTTACGAGGAAACATGCTCCAAGCGCCTAAACTTGAAACTTTACAGCAAAGTAATGTTCTACAATATGGTTTGTATCATCAAGGCCCATTTTTTGATGTTGATTAAAATTAGGGTGGTCCCCATTTTCACGGAAATACAAAAACTAACTTTTTTATTTGCAGAAATAGACGTTTACATCCATTGGCAAAAATGTAGCGCAAAAAATTTCTTGGAATTTTTATTTAGAAATTTTTTTTGTACCTTAAAAATTGACCGATTTAGAGCAACTTTTCTCTAAAGTTTCTGAAGTCTTTCCCTAAAGTTTCTGAAAAAATCCCTGAAGTTCTCTGTTTTCAGAAGTACTTTGCAAAACTTCCCCGAAGTTCCCTGAAGAACTTCCCTAAAGTTCTCTGCCAAATTTTTATGAAGTACTGTACAGAAGTACCCTTAAGTTTTCTGCAGAACTTACCTGAAGTTCTCTACAAAACTTCTCTAAATTCTCTTTAGACTTCCCTAAAGTTCTCTGCAAAACTTCCCTGAAGTTCTCTGAACAATTTACCTGAAGTTTTTTGCAGTACTTCCCTGAAGTTCTGTGCAGTACTACCCTGAAGTTCTCTGCACAATTTCTCTGAAAACCTTTCATGGAGTTTTCTGAAAAACTTCCATGAGGTTCTTTGAAGAAATTGCCTGAAGTTCACTATAGAACTTCTCTGATTGATATAATATAATAATTATTAAACAGCCAATAGATGTAGGAGCAAGACTGGAAGTTCTTTGGAGAAACTTCCGTGTAGTTTTTTGAAGAACTTCCGTGTAGGTCTCTGAAGAACTTCCCAAACGTTTCTGAAAAACTTCACTGAAGTTCTTTGAAATTTTTTTCAGAAGAACTCTGCAAAACTTCTCCGAAGTTCTCTGAAGAACTTCCCTGGAGTTCTCTGCCGAACGTTTACGAAGTCCTTTGCAGAACTACCCTTTAGTTTTCTTCAGAAATTACCTGACGTTCTTTGCAAATCTTCTCTAAATTCTCTATAAAACTTCTCTAAAGCACTCTGTAAAAAATTTCTGAAGTTCTCTGCACAATTTCCTTTAAGTTCTCTGTTCTGTTCTGGTTCTGTTTAAGTGTTTGACGTAGACAGATCTTCCAGTCGTTGTTTTTGTTAGATTTGGATTTTATGGGAAAGTCACCATTCGACAGTCCGGAGTTTGTTCTTACTGTATTTCAATGCAGTTGCAGATCGTAGCGTCTGCTACGGCGCTCACAGTGATCCTTCCGAACAATAGTAGTGCTCGTATGTAGCTCATGCCAATTGTTCCCTTAGTTCCGTTCACACTATAATTACAAGTCTATTTATGCTTCTATTTACTAAATCTAACGCAAATTTATTAAATTATTGCCAAATGTGGAGGCGTCGAATGAACCACGAATAGAATCAATTGCTAGGAGACCCTCCCAATGTACACATCGTTAAATTCGGTCAACTACGATGAGCTGGGCATGTCGTAAGAATGTTGAACGACAACCCAGTTAAAATGGTTCTCGAAAACGAACCGTCTGTACAAGAAGTGAAAGAAGAGCCGCGCAACAAGCAAGGTGGATCGATCAATTAGAAGGAGACCTGCGGACCCTCCACAGACAGTGAGGCTGGCGAGGTTCAACCGTCGGCCGAATACAATGGAGACAACTTCTGTGTACAGCAGAGGCCACACCGGCCTTGGTCTTATTGGTAAGGTAAGGTAATCGTTCCGCCAGTACTTCAATGAATGTAAAACAAACTGCAGTACACGACTGAACCTCCTCCGGACCATCGCCGGAAGCTACCCAAATTGAGACCGAACAACCAGGCTTCATGTTGCTGCAGCCATTGTCAACGGCATCACGCACGGCCTTGCTTCGTCTGAGCTCTGCCGACGGAGAAAATGGCCTCAGTAATAATACAGCTATCCAGATCACATCAGGCCTTTTCCCATCAACTGCCGGGATCACAACCTGCACGGAGATAGGTATTCTGACACTATATCGCGTCCGGTATTTGACGTCGAGTTGCTGGATTTTTAGCAAAAACCACCTAATTCAGCGATGGAGGATTCCTCCTAGGCCAGCCAACTCCTCCGTCTGCGCCTGCCCACCAGGCTGAGGGCTGGAACCAGCCAACTGAAGCAATCGATAACACTCTTCGTAGGGCCGAAACAAAACCGAAAATGGTCCGTGAGCTTCGATAAGCGATAAAACTAACCACAGTGCAGGATCGGGTGTGGTGGGTGATCCTGGGTCCGGTGTTCTGAAACATGATGTATGATGAAGTGTTGATGTTGAAGTTCCCTAACGGGGTTAAGTTTGTCGGCTTCTCGGACGACACCACCCTAGAGGTCTATGGAGAATCCATATAAGAGGTGGAGTTAACGGCCACACACTCCATCGACTTATTCGAGGGATGGATGCGCTTCAGAAAACTGGATCACAAAATCACAAAACGAAGATTGTGGTCTATAACAGAAAATCTAATGCACTCGTGAGATCTCAAGAAGGGCAGAAGTCGTTTTGGAGGCATTCGTCCTTGTAGATTTGCCCGTTGACGGTCCCAGAGGTGATGAAGGGCTGACTCATTTTGCCACATCCGCAGACCGCTTGCCAGACATGGATTTTTTTTTGGCGAATTTCGACAGTTTCTTCTTCCGTACACTCTCCGGAACGGCCAACTTAGAGGTGGCGACGTAGTGTTCCTGTCCTGGCATTTGTTTGGTGTCGGCTTTAATGTAGGTCTCATCGTCCATCACAATGCAGACCGATTTTGTAAGCTACTCCCTGTACAGTTTTCTTGCACGAGTTTTGGCCTCCGAGTTCTGTTTATCGCTCCGTTTCGGTGCCTTCTGGTTTTCTGCACAAAACGAACTGAAACTTTCGCCTTTTTCGCAACATCCCTGATCGGAATGTTGGGATAACGCTTAAATTGGTTCAATACCATCCTGGCCTTCTCCGGATTTGATGTGCCACGTTTTTTGCCACTACCATTTTTCCGCTTGGTTGTCTTACGGTCCTTGAACGTTTTGATCACATGAGATACGGTTGAATGTGCGATTCCGAGCTGTTTTCCGATCCATCGATGAGAACCGTTTGGGTTTTCGAAGTGAGTGCCCAAAATTTGTTGGCGCACGATTTTTTCATTCGAAGCCTTCACTGAAATCACTCGACCGATTTTCACGAAAATCATTACACAATTGACACAACACAATGAAGTACATTCACTTAAAATTTCAATAATTTTTACACACATGCTAAAAAGTTACGAACAATTGCGTGTGTCCAAATTTCATGGAATACAGTCTTTACAAAAACGTTTATTGCCTTTCCTGAGGCGACCCAATTTTTACGTTCTATTTTGGCCGGATTTGGCATCTTGCCATTACGGAAAAAAGGCCATGGAGTGGTATGCTGCCAACAACGTTCAAGTGATACCCAAGGACATGAATCTCCCCAACACGCCAGAGCTCTACCCAATCGAACAATATTAGGCCATCATCAGGCGGAACTTTAAGAAGGCTCAAATAGCTGTTGTGAGCGAGAAACAGTTCAAGGCAAACTGGCGTTCTGCGGCGAATAAAGTGAACAAGAACACTGTACAAAATCTTAATCGAAAGACCCGGCAATTTGCATTCGGTAAAAAGGAAGCTTAGCTGAATATTGCTCCAGTATTCTGGTATTAACTGAAGTTGAAAAAGAAAAAGAATTTGACGTATTAATAAAAACTTTGATCGACTCACACACATTACTGTTTGACCAAATTTTGATTGGAACACCCTTTATTTACACCCTTGTTGAATACACTTTTTAAATTAACATATTTTAGTGCAATTCTTTGTTTGAAACTGTAAACCATACTGATACTACAAGAATACAACCTATTTTTCAGTGCGATCGACCGGACGCTAAGGACAGGTTGGAAATCGGTGGATCATCGGGACTGGACTCATCCAACATGGAAAAATCGAGCGCAATCTGTGGCAAAAGCATGGAACCGGGTCCAGAACAGGCCATCTTCTGCGGCACCAGCACGGCCCGATTAATATCCAGCGGACAGCACTCCAATCAGGCACTGGTTTCCGTTCGGGTTGCAGATGAGAACGACATATCACTGGCAACGGTACTCTGCGACATGCGACGGAAGAAATAAATTACTATATAAAATGGGAAATTTGCCATAATCCGATGCCATATGCTCTGTTCCAACGATGGCAGTCTATGAAGACGAATGTGTAAAATATTTGAACTGATTATTTCGTGTTTTTTGCCCTCAAGTCAACAGTGATTATTTATGATTACAGTGAAGGGAAACGGCAATCCCACTGGGAATGTTCGTCTCATTTAATGTCATCACTACGTTTCAGTTTTACCGACACTATCTTCATGATGAATGAAGAAAAAGGGAAAAAAGCTAAAAACCAAACGAGAGCCGATATTTATTTATAACACAATATAGAAACATTTACAGCACACGATTAGAGAGACAAAATAGTTGCATTCTAATAGAACTTTGTAACTTGTAAAGATGAGAAAGCCAAAAATAAAAATGGAAATTTTAGTGTAAAGTTTGACACCATCGCAGGATTTCAAAAAAAAAAACGGCCTAAGATGTCGACAGAAGTCGCTCACAAGCGGCCTCATCGGCGTATTCGGTTCGAGCTAGTGCGCAGAGAGCATCCCGTAGACAACTTTTATCACAGCCTTTGGTCAGTAAGGGGTCAGCATTTTTTTGCTTCAGTTTCCAATATTGCAAGAGGTCACTTTCGGAGTGCGCCAGTTTTTGTAGCAATGCATTCAGGGACTTGGGACTAAGATCCGTCAATCCATAGTGTTCTTTGAAGGAGTATTCCAGGAACCAACTGGGTTTCCGGTCTGGGTGCTGATTTGCTTCGGTGAGGTTATAGATCCAAGTATCCTGATCGAGAATTTCCTGGAAAGAGGGGAAAAAACTAGGTCAAACATACATTTTTCATGGTGAATTATGTACTTACGAAACTTTCCCGATCTACATAGAACACTTTATAGTTCGGGTTCAGCTCAGTGAAAGTCGTGGTTGAGCCTCCGTTCCAGGCTACATTCACAGCTGCCGACGAATCGTTCTTTTTGTAGTATACATTGAATTCATCCACATGTGAATGGCCATTGAACTGGCCCTCGATTATGTGGGCAAACCGTTCTACAATTTTCCGATACTCTCTTGTCCATCCAATGTAGCAGTAGTTATCGTACGATGGAACGTGCGCCAAGATGTGCACCTTTTCACCTGACTTTTCCGCGCTAAGAAGGACATCGTGGAGCCACTGCAGTTGCTGAATAAAGTAATTGTCGGTGTATAGCAGCCACCAATTATGAACGTAGCAGAAGTTGTTGTTGAGACCAATAATTCGGTGACCTAGAGGACTTAGTACGGTGTAGTATCCACCTTCAGCTAGAGTAGGTTTAGCGGAATCCGGCAACCAATCATCCCACTGCTCAGTGATGAAATCATACAGATATTTGGAAGTGAGTCCGGCTGGGACCTCATGCGGTGCGTACAAATTGGATGGATGAGCCTCGTGGTTGCCCAGAATAGGATACAATGGAATATCTACGAACCGTTCTTTGAGCAATTGAAAAACTTGCTGCATAGCTTCTTCGTTGGATTTAACGGTAGTGTTCCAGGTGAAATGGTGAATGATATCACCAGTGAAATAGACAGCATCAATTCTCGGATGCTGCGTCAGAATTTGCTCCATAACGTCAACAACTGAATGCCACGGTGTGTCACAATCTCGATAATCACCCCAGAAGCCAGCCGCATTGGAAGAGTCTGCTGGCTCAAGATCTGGAACGTGGCGACAACAGGCACCGGCAGCACAATCAGCGTTCACGCCAACTTTGTATTCTGGATCATAATGAATGTCAGTTAAGTGAACGATCGTTAGAGGTTCCCTACTAGCTTTTTTCGAAGATTCTTTGGAAACATGCAGCGTTCGGTTTGACGAACTTATGTTCACTTTGGGATACCGGTCGGAAAGAATGTCTGATCCATCTACCACGCAATCCTCTCCCTGGTAAGCAATTTCGCATACTTTCTCGGCCGTGGGTAAATGTTCAAGATGCCCCAATATGAACATAATTATATCGGCATTCAGGGCGACCAAGCCATCACAAACGTACGATTTCATGCTGTAGAGATGGCAAATATCCTGAGCCAGCTTGATGAGCTCAATCTTTTCCTTTTTTTCGGTACGTTTGTAGATCTCCAGGAACGAATAGCTCGCCGATAGGCACGTCAAACACATTTTGGGATCCTTCGAATGAGGCATACGATCCAGTGTTACCTTGATGTCGTTCGATTTGATCAAATCCAATAGTCGATCAAACTCGGATGATTTGCGACCGATAGATTGATAATGCTCGAATTCCTTCAAAAAAGCCGCCTCGTATTTAGCTTTGAACATGAAAACATAATAAATTAAGAAACATTGATAAGGACCAAGCAACCAAAACACTCACCTATTTCCACCTCAACGGCAATGTTCTCGGCGATAGTATTATCACTTTCGATTACGGTGACACCGAGAACACCGATCGAAATGTTTACCACAAAAACTAGCAACGAAAATCGAATCATCTTGTCCGGCACTTGCTCCGCTCGCTGCTACTTCTCAGCGATGACTGATCGCCTCGAGATGGGGATGGCAAACAGATGAATCTTCTGTTGGTTGTATTGTCTACGTTCTGGGTTGTTTACGCTTCTATGGGGAGCGCTTTGTCTGCTCTCAACGTTTTTCTATGAAGTACGTGATCGATCGATCACTTTGATTATACCGCTCCTTAACCGGCCAAGCTATGTGAGACCCCTACTCTTTGTTGGAGAAGAATTGGTACATACATATAATGACAATCAGTTTAGCTTTATTGGTTCATCCAGGAATCTGCAGAATTTTGCTTTGAGCTATGAAAATTAGTCAATGTTTTAAGTTGAGGCTGCTGTTCAACTCCAATTAAGGGGGGATGTACAGTTAGAATGACCAAAAAATTCATTTTTTTTATTGCATTAAAAGATAGTAAATTTCCCGTAAAATACGCTCCTGAAACCCTTTTTCCGAAATTCAAAGTCCAAGTGTTTCTTTTCATCGTTTTTTTGAGACGCCTCTTTCGCACGCTTGACCGATAATTAAAACCACAGAGAACAGACATCCAGGCTCGAACATTTTTCCCCAATTTACTGTGTAAATTTTCAAAAGCAAACCGTTGGAAAATCAGCGCCGCCTAGTCTAGGTTTCACCAAACTAAAATTGACAGCCTATCAAATCTCAAGGCGCGCAGGTGGCGCCATCAACACCAGAATCACCTAACGGAAACAAGCTGACATTTTAAAATGGCAGTTACAGAAATTTACACACGGTGGGCACTCTAGCATGGATGTCTGTTCTCTGTGTTAAAACATTCAACGCGTTTTTCTCAAAACAGTGCGAACGTGCGATGCAGTAGTCGTGTTTAGCAACGACTCGGCTTCCAGCAACGTCAGACGTTGACGTTTCCCAACAGTAACCAATTTCAATTTTTATGTTGTAGATTTTTCCATCATCGTCCATTACCACAAATGTGTGCTTGAAAGTACTGGTTATGCTTTTAAGTTTTAAAGTGCCACTGAAATTAAGGAATAATCGGGAAGCTAAGTTAACCTTTCGAGCTGGTAGGTGCACTCGGTTATCGCCATGAAAATTAATGGAAACTGTTTAAGGAAATACTTCTTCCGCTTCGAATTCCGTCCTGCATGGGAATATAAAGTCGTCGTTATGAGTCGAATCTAAATCAGGTTCGGCAATCAATTCCGCTGAGTTCCGTTGATTTGTGGTTGATTGCGGCGGTTCATTTAGCTGTAAGTAATTATCGGAGAGCTCGATTCTTGTAGTCACAAATACGAATGCAGAATTTCGGGTTTCAGTTGAGTTTGCGCTTGAAACTCCAGTGTCGTCACTATGAGACGCATCTCACTCAGGATCAGAAATTTGTTTAGGCCGTACCTAGTTGGACAACTGTAGCTGGTTGATTTAATATTCCTGGTTGTATTTCGTCCATCTTATCGAAAGTGGTACCGATGCTGAAAAACTCGAATTCATTATTTCGGAGGTTTGTCCCATCGAAGAATTGTTGTTCGTCCACAGGTATTCCCAGCCGCTGCAACATCATCGCTTAATTGCCGTTTCGTTGCGAGCAGATAAACAAAACAATGAAATTGACAGTGCTACTAGATCGATCGAGATTATTCACTTTGATGTGATACAGTCTGATTCAAATTAGCTGCGCTCGATATCAGTGAGACACCCCTAGACATAGATACACTTACAATGGAAGAATCCAAGTGAAGCTAAAGTGAGGTTAAACATCGTAGTTTCTAAAACTGAAATTTATAATAACTTTCTGGCTATTTTTCATACTGTATGGAATTAGCCAGTATTGGCATTATCGTCGATTTTCGTATCTTTTTATCACCGATTACTTTGCTTAAACAGCTCTAAAACCCATTTTTAACGAGCGCCATCTACGATGTTTAACCTCACTTTTGCGTTACCTGGATTCCAGCACCGTAAATAAGTTTCGATTGGTTTGAGTAAAAACTTCCCCTTGAATTTCTATTTTCAAAAATGAGTTTTTTTTCTCGTTCTAACTGTATATCCCCCCTTAACGTGGAATGACCATTCAGCAGAAGTTAGCAATTACGTGCATTCAGATGAAACACGAGTTTCGACGATGGGGTGTGCCTTACGGTACTATTGAGTTTTAGTTAAACGTGTTTCTAGGCGATGTGATAAAAATGTAAATAATCTAGGTTTGACCAGCTGTTATTGTTGTTTAAACACCTTTTCTTGTAGGTAATAAATGGTATCCCACATCACATTGCGTCACGGAAGAAAATAACCGATCTTTTTCAAACTTACACAAACAAACCTTTTCAAACATTCAGAAAATAAATTGTAGCCAGTTAGCAAGCGTTTGGCACATTGATTCCATTTATCTTTAATACCATAACCGTACCCTCCCTCCTTACTCTTAACTCCACTTATTAGGTTCTGTCCAACATCTGGCTGCAGTTTCTTCTGTACGAAAGCCCATCTTTTCTTCATGACTTCCTCAAATTTGCTTCCGGAGTGCTTGTTTCATAATAGCCCAGTATTTTTAGTTGGGCTTTAGCTCCGGTGCGTTGGGTGTGGTTTTGTTACCTACGTGAGCACGAACAGGCGCGCATTTTTTGCATGTTTGTATTTTGTTACAAATATTTAAAAAAAATAGCAAGTCAAGTTGTATGTGTCAGATTAAAATTAACTAGATTATAACGCCGTCTGATGCAAAACATAACTCAATCAGTTATTAATCATGCCATACATCGTAACATATTTATAACAATATGTGATACAAAACGCGATAAATTTTGGTTGTCTATTCTATCGTAAATAAAAACACTAATAATTTTAGTTTTCTGTAAAATGTACTCATTAAAAGCAACAAATTCACAAGTTGAAATGTCAGGAGGTAATTAACACGTTTGATTTTATTAAGAGTAAATCAGCACATAGCGTCACAGACTACAAGTTCGTGCTGAACATACGAAACATTTCTTTGAAATTCGGAATCAATAGAAATATGATATTACGTGATCAAATTACTTTTTACGTAATATGAAATCACTCGAGCCATTAGACTACGACAATCCTTGATTTTTATTCCAGCCACTCCAGCCGAATCTCCTTGGTAACGACGATGTTCGGCAAAACGAACTAGAAGAGAATATGCTTTAGTTTTATAAATTTAATGACCTTGGAAACTCACTTTCTACATATTCGGCTTTTTCCGGATCCAGACGTATTTTCTCTGTAGCTCCAGTTTCTCGGCATGATTGTCCACGATCCTTGCGACCATTGGGATTATTAGACACACGACCAGTAACAGACATGTTCTGAAGTCCTTCGGGGCAGATTTCCAGCAGCAGCAATTTGATGAATATGTAATCCCTTCCTGCAGCAGTTTCCGTAAACCTCTTCAATTTAGCTTTATCGGGCTGCAAAATGGTGAGTCGACAACTGTGATGGAGCGTGCGTCCCCGCAACATAGCTCTGGTCCTCACAAGTTCCTACCTCATGCTTCCACGGGTCAACAGATGACAAAGACCGCCAGCTAAGGGTTGCGTACTTAGCTGGTAGTGCAGCCTGGGCACTGTTGTCCTTCTGACTTCAGCTAGATTGAGGAGGTGCGTGCCGAGCGTCTGTCCACCAAGGAGGTGCGGCTCAAACAGCGGCTGAGTAAGAAACGCTGTATCTCGTCAGCTATACCTTAGGAGGCAGTCCCACCAACGCAATGTAGCCAGCGCGGTAAGATAGCATGCTGAAGTCTTACCCTACCACAAAAATGTGAGTATTCTTTACTTTGTGAGATTTATCCTCATTTTATTGCCCACAACTATTTTATAAGGAACAGTAGAAATTTGCAATATCCCAGTACATCTACTAGTGCAAATAAAAACAAAAATAAATGTGTTAATTGAATCTAAAGTTCAGTATAGCCGTCAAATTTTCATTTTGTCTTAACTTTTTATAAATCATTTATGCTAAAAATGTCTACTGTTCCTTTAACAACTATATAACGGGGATTCCCTGGGGGGGTAGCCTAAGGCAGTCGAAGGATTTGTTGACTGGACAAGGGTTCGTGGAGTCGCCAGTCCCTTGTCATGCGAAGACACGCGGCCTTCTGGCCGTAGTCTTCCGAAGGTCCTCACTGAGATCGGCTGACCCTGCTACAAGAAGCCATCACGTAGGCTATTCTCTCAGAACAACCTGCTGAGAATAGTCCTGCAGCCATAGGTAATCCTTGCACTGATGGTGGGTTCTTATTACACATCACATCACATCACCTCTTCAATTTAGCTTTATCTTTATCCTACCTCTTCTGTGAAAACATCATCCCACGGCGATCCAGGCACTTTCGAATTCAATGAATTAGTCAACGACATGCAACGGATGTTGCTTTCTTCATTCGAACGTTTGAGTTTCTTGTTTTGGGAGAGCAGTATATTGTTTTTCTGTATCAAGTGATCTATTTTCGGTTGCTGTCCGCATACACAAACTGTAAATGGAAGTCATGATGAGTTAATACAAATTATCAAATCTTGATTAAGTTTTTAAAAGGACGAAGTAAAAATAAAAAATAAACTTTCTCAATGTATTCACTTTGGTCCTGATTCTGATGCTGTATTTTTTTCTTCTACGGATCATTTACAATGATTGATGGCATTGAGTGGAGTTTTCTAGCATATAATATGAGGATCACTATTGCGAGCTTAAGACGTTTTTCGAGAAAACCGAGGAAAGATTTTTATTCCGTCCGTTTGAAAATTTTAGTGAGCATTATGCAATACTTACCACCTATTGACAGCTCAGTCGTGAGGGGTTGTGAAGTTGCCCTTTTATCAAAAGAGCACTCGCTGATCAAATTTTGATCCGTGTCGACCAAATCGATGTCAGAACGTACGATCTTCGAACTTACTGCGCTGTTGCTACTATAAGTTTTCCTGTTTTGGGGGAAAGATTTTTGACCGGTAGTCGCTGTTCGCTCTTGTTCACCTGTTGAAATCGGCCTGGGTGCATGATTGTATGAGATAGGAGCTTTTTTGACAACCGGAACCAAAGATTCACCTCCAGCTGTTTCTACCACTTCCAAAGAATTGGGCGGTTTAATGTTCACGCTATTTTCATCTCCATCGCTTTCTGTCTATGAACTCCAGTCCCGTAGTAGGTTAGATCGGATGTCCAGCAAATGTTTGTTGTGATCGTCATCATCAATCGTAACTGAGACATTCTCATTTACTCGATTCTGTGAAATTACCATAAATTTAGTTTTAGTTATATTCAATTTCAATTGCTTACATTTCAACCATCTACTTAGAAAACGCAAATCTTCGTTCAAATGGGTAACGGCTTCATTTAAATCTTTAGCTGCAATGAACAACACAGTGTCATCTGCAAACAGATTAATGTCACAAAATCGTAAAACACGTCGCATGTCATTAATATACATAATAAACAAAAGGGGCCCTAATACACTTCCCTGGGGCACTCCAAGGTTATTCCCCACGGGATTAGAAACAGAATCATTAAAAACAGTCCGTTGAGTTCTGTCAGACAAATAGCTCTCAAACCATCTGTATGCAGTACTCGAAATTCCAAAGCGCTGTATTGTTTTCAACAACAAGGGCCTAGAAATTGTTTCAAAAGCGCGTTTCAGATCCAAAAAAACAGCAACAATCGTATCTCTACTCTCTAAGTTATTTTTCCATTTTGCTAATACTAAATTCAACGCGGTTTCACAAGAATGGCCTTCCCGGTAGCCAGATTGTTCCGGTATCAACAAAGAATTACTATTTAAATATTCCAGCAACTGGCCTTTCACAACAAGTTCTAAAATTTTCTCTAATGTGTGCAGCATGTTGATAGGACGAAACTCTTCGGCTTTAATCGTTCCAGCAACCTTTTGAATCGGAACAACCAACGATTCTTTCCACACTTCAGGCACGTGCCCAGTTTGTAATGATTCATTAATAAGGTCCAGTAAAGTGTGACCAATGACATGAAAGCAATCTTGAATAACTCTAGCATTAACATTATCTACTCCAGCCGATTTTCCTAATGAAAAGCAAATATTTCTAAGTTCATCTATTGTGATCGGGTGAAAACCTTCAAATCTGCAATTACTATTAATTGGCTGCTTTATTTCATCAGGTTCATCAACCAATTCAATAGATTGATTGATCAATGAAACACTATTGACGAAATAATCATTAAACTTAGACGCAATTGCTTGTTCAGACTGTTCTATTGTGCCGTCAAAAGTTATGGATCGCGGTTTGCAATTGCTAGGTTTTAATAAAGATTTCAAAATTTTCCATAACTCTTTGCTATTGTTTTGATGCTGATCAATTTTCCTCTGTATATATTCACAACGAGTTTTTTTAATGCATTGTGAATATTTATTCCGCGCGATTGTGTACTTATTCCAATGATTCTCACTATTAGATCTACAAAATTTTATGTACCATTTGTCCCTTTTGCGTTTAAGACGCAAAAGATCTAAATTGTACCAGCTGTTCGAGTTCTTCAAAGAAACAAATTTTTGTTCAACTAGTTGATTTGTACACGTTTTCAAAGTGTTTGTAAGAACAGCTGCAGACTCATCTAAATTATCGGTCGCGATTGGAAAATCCACGCTTCTTTCAACAAGGTTAGAAACAGCCTGTTTTGAATATTTCCTCCAGCACTTCAATTTTACAAAAACTTCGCTATTATTTAAGTTATTCTCAATTACGTTAATCACTACTGTCTCATGATCGGTTATTTTCAAATCAGTGTCGACAACTGAACAAACAGAATCAAGATTAGAATAAACATGATCAATTAAAGTTCTACTGTGCCTGGAAATTCGCGTATATTCATCAACAGTTTGTCTTAAATTGAAAAAATTAGCTAAATGCTTCAAATGGTTTGAACTATTATTATCGCGCCAATTTATATTGAAATCACCAGCAATTATATTTAATTTACTAGAATCAAGAAATACCTCAAGCCAGTCCTCTAAAATTTCAATGAAACGCTGGTCACTGGAACTGGGTGAATGATACAAAACACCATAATTACCCATCATCATGCCACGTACAACTGTTATGCCCAAGAACCAGTTACCATCAACCATTTCGTTGTGGCGAAGATTGAATTGAACTGATTCTTTGACATAAATAGCAACACCGCCAGTATGTCTAGAATGTGATAAACAAGCAGCAACATTATATCCCGGAATGCAATACTGATCAAAGGCTTCAATTTCAACAATGTGAGTTTCTGCTAATAAAACCAAAAGTGGACGTTTTCTTCAACAATCTGACGTAATGCTACGTAGTTTGTTGGCAACCCCGCAATATTAAAATACAAAAATCAAATTGATTACCATTCTTCCTGGAACGTCGGTTGCTATTTATTGAAACGCAAGCTGCTTTTCTTTTGATCAAAAATTCTCTTATATACCAAACATTGAGAGCTAAATGCGGCATGGTTGACGTCCAAGTTCATTTTACGTTCTCTATTCATTTTCAAACAATTAACGCATTTCAAAACAGTTGACGTGCACTCCGATGTCTTGTGTTTTTGGCTACACCTAGAGCACGTATCACAGTTTTTGCAATCCATGCTCTTGTGTCCGAATTCTTCACATTTGAAGCATCTCTGCACATTAATGTCAGGATACACAAAGCACCGATCAAAATCTACATTTACCTCCTTTGCCTGTATCATACTATTGTAAGTACCCAAATCGACTTCAATTACCGCACTAAACTTGCTGTATATGAACCGTGGATTTTCGTACATTCTTACTACTTTTACATCTTTTATTTCGATGCCTTCATTTTGACTTTTCAAATAGTCAATGAAAACATCGGAGGATAATTGACGGCTCATGCCCACTACTTTCAATCTTGGCACCGACGTGGGAACAACAGCACTATAATTTTCACCCAGATTGCTTTCAATACCATTTTTCACATTCGATACATTAGCTACCGATGGCACATTGAACAATAATGGCACCATCTTTTCCATTCCTAAAATTGCTAATCTTGTGTGTTTTTGGATCTAAATTTGTTTTCAAAAAATTACGAGTTTCATCGCAAGCTTGTTTGGACTCTTTTGGTTTGATCACAATAACTGGACGGAGCCTTACGATTGCTTGGTTTACTACTGTTCAATTTACTATTACTATTTTGTTTACTTTTTTATTGACATTTTCCTTACTGCGTTTGACGACATCCAGCAAAGTTGCGTTGTCTTGAAATACATCATCGTTATCACTAATTTGTATCCTACGTTTTTTGCCAATTTGCATTGAATCGGATTCAGAGTGAACCGTCGCAGACCGCGCGCGGGGATCATTCATCAAAGCTAAATTTTTCTGCGCATTAATTTCAAAAAGTGAACTTGTCATTGCATTGAATTTCTCACATATTAATTTTTCAAGAGACCCACATACATTTTGTCTCAATTGTTCCATCCCGTCTTTCAACGCGTCGTCTATTTGGGCAGAAATTTGATCTCGCATGCCAGTGATCGAGTTCGAGAGTGTTTTCATCCCTTCCTCTATCCTCTTGGCGTCCGAGATCGCATCTTCCTGCCCACCACAAAACGGGTCTGATAGACAATCCATACACTTGAAACCAAGATTTGCGTTCTCGGTCACAAGTTTCGCCGTACCCTTTGTAAGTGGTGTGCACTTGTAATGAAATACACGCGCACACTTTCCTACACAGGTCAACGGGAGATCAGCCGCAACCATTCCTTCATTACATGACGAACAACAGCCACAAGCCATTGTCAAGCAATACACATTATCCGCCGTCGACGCTACCAAACAGCCAACAACCTTACCGAATGTAAAAAACAAGGCAAAAAAAATCACAGAGATGGTCTCCCGGCGCGCCGGGTGAACGACCAAGCTAATTAAAAATTTATGAGGAACAAGCTGCTATAGCAACTGTCCTTTTACTTAGCCTGATTATGCAAACACTATGAATGCGCGTTAGAATATTTCTTTCGCGAATCACGACACTTTTCACACGTTAAATTATTATTTTTTATGCGCGAACCAAACACAAAACTACTCTGTTCGCCATTACACAAAAAGATGAAATTAATGAGAGGGTAGAATGGATTAACATTTGACAACAAGGCGAAGGCATGGTTGCCATTTTTTTTTTATTTCAAGTATAAGAGAATTGTTGTTATTTTTCGTAAAGTTTTTTTGTTTATTTGTGTACATGTAGGGAAAATTTATGTTCACGAATGGTTTTTTCATTTAATGATAAGAGTTTTAGTGCCACATATTTTGACGTCCAGCCACCGCATTCATATTTGCCCCAAATTTGAAAGCAATAAGCCTTAAAAATCACCTCTGGTAATATTAGAAAAAACTAAAGCCATTTGTCGTTTATATAAAGTAATAGGCTTAAACACATCACCACATTCTACCACTTATTTTAGCTCTTTAATTCGTATACTATACAAATTAAATGGCCGGAGGGTGATTTATCACGCGGAATAAAGAAAAAAAAGGAATCAACGTGAAACGGAATTTAGTTTCGAAATAAAAAACATCCAGAAAAAAGTTATCATAATGTGCATAGAGTTACTTGAAGCTTAAACTAAAAATGACCCCTGTTTTATAACAGAATTCAAATTGAAACCTCACAAGGAATATTTTCCAATCAAATTCTTCACCATGAAAACACAATGACATTTGTTTTTTTACACCAATATGGACAAACCATGAACCGGGTTTGACGTGGTATTTAGCAACCTTCAAACGGCTGCTCTTCAACTTAGTATTTTATTAGCATCTCCGTAATTGTTAAGGTCAATTCTATACATTAAAAACTTTTTTCAAATTTCGGAGTTCCAGAATTTGGGATTTTTATTCTTAATTTGTAAAATTTGCGAAGGAATTTATTGAGAGAACAAACAGATTATGAAAAAGCAAATTAATGCTTAATGTCATTTTATTTGGAAAGAATTCATAAAGATTTGAAACCGGTCGATATGGGAACAATGCACTAAGGGTGCAGATGAAGTTCAGGACAGGTATGGACTAAAGTATACTGATCTTGTATTGGTCGTAAAAATTATGTAAACATTATATGACGTCACATTAGATCTGCGAAACCGTGGTAAAATGGCATACTTTTAGATGAGTGCACGAGTTAAAAGTTCATATGAAAAATGGTAAACATTGCCCGTATGAGAAGACACTCGTTTCTGAAAACGGGTAAAACATATTTAAACATTGCCCTCATATGATTTGAACAAAACAATGTGACGTCACGGTGCACTTGTTAATACTATTGCATCAACATGTTTTAACCTCTTTAAGATGCGAGTAAATTTTCAAATTGGAAATGTTATATAAAGTTTGTAAGGTTATGTCATTCATGCAATCGTTTAATTAGTGATAATTATCAGCTGCTAAAATGAGTGGGAAACGACGATCAAATCATTATTGGCTAATGAATCCTTGGTATAATCAAAAATATATTAAAATGGTAAGTAAGCACGTTAGATAAAAATTAATTTTTAAATGCATACAGTCGAAGCTCGTTATAACGACATCGCAAGGGACCGTCGTTATAGAGAGATGTCGCTATAAAATTATGTCGTTATAATTTTATCTAATGTCGCTATAAAGAGATGAACCGAGTCAAGGTGTTTCCCTAGTTATGAATCTCTTTGAAATCGACGAAATCCACTCAAGATTTGCAATATTTATGTAGCTTTTAATTCCTAAGTTAATTGTTCATCCTAATTTTGAATTTAAGCTTAGTATGTGTAATCGGAGTTATTCATAACCAAATTGATAATAACACTACTTTGGAATATATTTCATAGATCTCTAGATCTCTAGATTCCTAAGCTCAAAAAACTTCGTGAGGCTGTCCTTCTCCGCTCTATCTTTTGTCAGCAATGCTGCGTTAATAATATCAAAAGTATCTGACAGCTGAGCGTGGGATGGAGTCACAATTGAATCGTCATCGATTGTTTTTTCAAGCTCCTCTCCATTCTGATAAGATGATTCTTCTCCACTAACAATTTGAACTATGTCACCATCAGTCAGTAAGTCGCCTGAGCAAAGATCGTCGTCAAACGTTGCGAAATCTGTAACATTCAATATTTCAAAATAACTATAAAACGAAAAATACCTTCAAATGATTCGAATCCTAGCCCTGGCAGCTTTTCAAAATTGGCCTCAAAATCTACTTCGTCGGTGCTCAAGTCATTTTCGTTGATTTGTATTATCTCGTTGGACTTAACGAACCCAGCTTTTACAAAACAATTAACTATGGTTGATTGTTTAACATTATTACACCAAGCATCGCTCACCATATAAATACATTGCAATAAATCGATTTCAAATGCTTTTCCATTCTCCATAGCATCCAAGTGTTTCTTAACTAATTTGTTCCGGTAATGAACTTTCAAACATTTGATAATTCCTAGATCATTCCAGACAATTGAATTTTGCAAACGTTTGCCTGTTGACAAAATATCACTACTGCTTTTTCTAGCAAACCAAATTTAGCTGGACGAGACCTTTTGAACTTTAATGAATAGTTTCCTCCCTGTTATTAAACGATCATGTTGGCAAACAGTTAAATTTTAAAATTAATTTTCCTAATTTCGCCTGAATCTGCTGTTTATTTTTTTTAATTGATGATGTCGTGTTGTGTGGAACACCGTATTCTTTAGATAATGCTTTATTTTTGGTGCCATTTTTCAACTTTTTGATGATTTCTAATTTGTTTTCCAAACTAAGCGACTTCCTTGTACGTGAACTCATTTTGCAAGTTATCGCTTTCACAAATGGCATCAAATATTGACGGGAACAAATTAAACGCGTGTGATAATCACGAAGCCGAACAATGATACATTTTATTTCTCTAAGTGGACAAAATCTTTTTTAGTGGATTAATTTTATTAAACGTCTTTTTTAACATATTCAATGCTATTCATTGAGGTATACTAAATTAGTTTATTGCTTGGAGGTTTAAAATAGTTTTGCTTAATCTAAATATGTTTATAGCAGTAGGTTTGTTATCAAACATATACATTTTGACCATTTTAACATACCATTATCATAGGAACGAGATGAGTGACTGCTTTGTTTTTTTTTGTTGTGATGTCGTTATAAAAAATGAAATTTGCAGGCAATATGCCGTCGTAATAGAGGATGGTCGTAATAGCGAAAATGTCGTTATATTGATAGCAATTTATATGAAAATTTGAAGGGACCGTTGAGTATGTCGTAATAGAGAGATTTGTCGCTATAACGGATGTCGTTATAAAGAGCTTCGGCTGTAACTGTTTTTTTAGCGTAAAACAGATTCGTCCTTTTGTAATTCTTCGGAAAATCCGGACATTGCTGTTGGTGATGGGATTTCGGTTAACATTGGAAAAACTCAATCAGGTAATCTGGTCCACAAAATAATAAGTAGTAAAACTATTTGCTGTTTAACCTCTTGTTTGCGAATGTAAACAAACATGAAGTGAATTGTTGCATTAACGCTGTTTTTCTTAAATTTATTTAAGACTCTAATTTTGGAACCCCTATATTGGATAATTATACTGCAAGCTTATCTTCCGATTCTGAAAGTTTCTACTCGGACGCAACTAAAATCAGCTTTTTAAATGAAAGTAATGATCATTCAAGTTTCCCAGCAGAGAGTTCTTCAGCAGTAACTTAAACACCAGATATACACCATGATTTTGTGGTTGATGTAAGTATAAGCTGCCACAACAGAGTGTAGAACACTTATTACGGCTGTTCAATGCAATATCATCAAATAACCGCATTCCAGAGACATTCGAAACGTTCAAACAGATGTTCCCAAAAGACTATGGAATGGACCGAATATATTTCTGCAGAAACTGTCAATACGGGTAATTCAAATAAATATTTTTAGATACAGATAAATATTACACGGATTAAATGATGTATAAAAGTATGAAAATTTGGCTCTGTAAAGTTAATTCGATTGAGCCTGTACAAATAAATGATTATTAAAAAAAAAAAATATTACACGGAAAGCGTTGTATTTTAGATATTGCGGCTCACCTAGAGCGGAAACTGCTTGTCCTGTGAGGGATTGCAAATCTACGGTGAAAGATTATTTTGTAGTTTTTTCGTTGGAACATCAGATTCGAGAAACTGTTTTGAATGGAATACTGGAATACTGGAACAGATAAAATATGAGAAGTACGTTGTATATAACGATGTGTGTGATATCAATAGGGGTGGCCTAGCACAGATAGTAATGTCACGTGAAGATGAAAAATTCACAACTCTTTCTGCGAATGAAGATAGAGCTGCACCGTACAAAAGTACGACGAAAAAGCCAATATATCCACTTTTTCTCACAATCAATAATTTGCCTCCTCAATTGAGATTTGATAAAAACAACCTTATACTTGCTGCTTTGCTGCTTGCACAGGAAAGCCTGACATGGCCCTTTTCCACAGGAATTTCATTGAACAAACTAGACAGCTTCCCGAAGGCATTCAAATAGGATCCGATGTCTACAAAATACTCGTGCTCCAGGATTGTATGGAATCAGTAGGTAGATGCGAAGTTATGTGTTCAAAGCAATTTAACGGCAAATTTGAGTGCACCATCTGTCTCCACCCAGGTAAAGTGATAAATAAGCAAGTCCCTATCCTTACCAACAATCCAAATCGAAACTTCGAGATGCCGATCCACAAGAAAACTAATGATGCAAGTTCACAACTCTGAGAAAAAAGAATCAGTGCTTTGACAGTGCAGACTTTGACATTATTAGAGGACTGCCACCAGATTATATGCATATGGTTAATTTGGGTCTCATGAAGCTATTATGGGAAATACTTCTGGAAGGCGACGCTGATAATAAATCTCAACCATATCACTTGGGTAATTATAAAGATCTAATAGAACGAAGGCTACTGGCAATGAGACTACCAAGTAGTTTTCCAAGACGAATAAGGAATATAAACGAGTATGCCAAATTCAAAGCTAGTGAATGGGAAACAATACTTTTTCACTGTATTTATCCATGCTTCAACGACTTGCTCTCGGTCGAGTATATGAACCATTTAATGCTAATAAGTACCAGTATTTTTCAACTACTTGGATTGGAAGTGTCAAGAATCACACTTTTATCTTGCGAGAAATAGTTAGATCTATTTGCCAAAGATTTTGAGAAACTTTATGGATCGAAACAACGTTCATTTAACCTTGCATCTAACACAAACTGTTAGAAACCTTGGAGCACTTTGGAACTCGTCGTTATATCCGTATGAAAACGGTAATGGAATGTTAATAGGATTTCAAACCTCGAAAAATCAACCTGTCCTTCAGGTAGTGCAAAAGTTTTTATTGAATCGAGTATGTCATTTCTCTGAAGATAACATTTCGTCATCGATTAAAAATTGGGTCTCTAGATTTTGGAGTGCCCCACATCATAACGTAGAATTTAGTAATACGAATCGGTTTGTATTGCCTGAGAATGTTGATAAAGATTTAGATGTGAGAAATGTACAGTTTTGTGAAATCGGTAAATACTATTTTAAAGGGGTCAAAATTTGTACAAAAGAATTATGTGAGAACTTCAAGTATGACGATTCATTCATTTTTCTCAACGGTGATTTCTTAATTATTCGTCGGTTGTTGATTGATTCTAATAGCAATGTTTATGTGTTGGGTACAGTTTTACTTACTAAAAAAATATTTGAAAACATGTTCACGTATGATATTTCCGATAATCTTGAGTTAACTCGCGTCAATGTGTTTTGGTCATAACTAAGAACGCAATGGCTGATATGATCTATTTTGAATAGTTAGACCGAAGATATCCAACTGAAACTTGTTGTAGGTAAATTGGATCAATCAGTGCGTAGTTTTTAAAAGTAGCCAACATTAGTTGATGGCGATTTTCAAAAACGGAGAAACGTGCTTAGACCATACACGAAACACGATGGAACGAAAAATTACGTCGAATATATACATTTTATAGAGATAAAAACAAATTCAAATTCTGTTAAACTTTTGTTATAAATATACACAAACAAGAGGAGCGTTTTCTAATAACTTTTGATAGAGTTTTGTAACAATGTTTTTGAGGTGGTTAACTTAAAACAGAATTTTAACAAAACAAGTTCTACATATCAAAATTTGTTAGTTTTCTGTGAAATTTTTGTTATGCTCTTCTAGTCGGGAGGTAGCGGACTCGTCTGTGCCTACCCCGCAGTGGGATGTTAGGCAAAGAATGCGTGCTTCGTTCGAGTACTGCTATAACCAAGCCCTACGCTCAATTTTCAATACTTCTAACGACTGTTCCAGAAAGTATAAGCACACCTTATTTTAACGGTCACTTTGAATATAATGAAATATTTCAACATGTTTTGGCGGCGTCCTTTTGTTTGCACATTTCTGAATTACAAAGCATCAAAAAAGTGCTCAGTTTTGTGTTACCTATCAAAATGCGCGGTCTAACGAAGAATAACGATGTGTGAAATAATCCAAAATCTACACTGAAAGTGTCCGAAATTAACGTTGCCTGGCTTTAGTTTTCATTAACAATAATTTTCGTGGGTTGGTTGCAATGAGAAAGGGGTTCAATGCTACACTGTAACATTTCTGTCTCTAATTATCTTGTCGAGAGAAAAAAGGGATAACAAGAGACAGTAATTTGAGCGTGTTGGTTGTGTTTCTCTATTGGTTTTTTACAACATCGATAGATCGAATGCATGGTACCAACTCAAAAGTAAATTTATGTCAACCATTGAATATTTTCATTTATACGTGAATAAGATGATATTTGATAGTTGATTTGCTCCCATTTGACAAACATTTACAGGGTGCGGTAGAAAATAATGCGAAAATGTTCAAACTTGAGTGTTGGGTTAATTCGTGTAGCTAGTGACTGATTTCTGTCGAAAGTGTATTTGTTTATGTTTACTTTCAAGAGCTGCATCCAAACATTCTTTTTGTTTTATTGCAAATTCGTCAAAATGTTCGCGAAAGAAGTGATCACCAGTTTGTTGCCCGCCCAGAAGAAGCCCAACGAAAAAGTATCGTGTACAAATGGTGCACTGTGAGCGGACTTTCTTTGAGAAAATTGGCCAAGGAAGAGGGTGAAAGCGTCGGAGCGGTACGATCTGCGATTCGAAAATATAGAGAACAGTATACGTTTGAAGATGCGCCGAAGAGTGGTCGGAAATCCGATCCTGTTAGTCCGGATATCGATAAAAAGATCAGGGATGCCTACAAGTGAAAACCAGTGACTTCCGTTCGAGATGTGGCAAAAAATCTAGGGACCTCGTCGAGTAACGTCATGCGTGCCAAAGAAAGACTTGGGCAAAAAACCACCCGGAAGCAGAAAAAAACCCAAAATGAACCCAAAACAGGCCGCGTCCGTGAAACCATGGGCCCACAAATTCTACGATTCGTTATTGTTTAGAAATTCTGGGTGTTTAATAATGGACGATGAAACGTATGTGAAACTAGATTACAAGACGCTTCCCGGAACGGAGAAGGCAAGTTTTACCGAAAAAATCGGTAAGAAGTGGTTATGGTTTGGCAGGCAATATGCGAGTGTGGTAAAACATCTAGTCCGTACATCACGAGAGGATGAACACTCAGAAATACGTTAAGGAATGTATGCAGAACCGATTATTGCCAATGATCAGACAGCACGAAGGTCAAGTAGTGTTTTGGCCTGATTTGGCGTCATGTCATTACGGAAAGGACACTTTAGAATAGTACAAAAGTCAAAATGTATGTTTCATGCCGAAAGACATGAATCCGCCGAACTGTCCGAAGGCACGGCCAATCGAGACTTTTTGGGCATTAACCGAAGCAAAGCATCGAAAATTCATAAAAGCAGCGGACGACATCCAAAAATTTTAAAAAGATTGGCCAAAAGTGGTCAAAATGTTGGGAAATACCACTGTGCAGAAGCTTATGGGTCATGTTCGAGGAAAAGTTAGTAGTCTTGGCTATGATTAAATATTTTGATTAAATGAGAGTAAAATATCATATGGAACACAAATACAAATATGATTTGCCAAATAAAATTATTAAAACTAAAAAAAAAAGACTTTTTTCACTTTTTTTTAATAAACAAGTTCCTCCCTACCCACCCCTACCTCACACACCGCGGTACCAACAAACCTACCATAAATACTAGACCTACTGTGATGTTCCCTTCAAGTCGAGCACTCGACACTGAAGAAGTATGTTAGTAGCAGACGAAATAGGCCTATCTGTCAAAAAAAAAACTTGTAGTGGAATTTAAAGGAATTCGCTCGCGTTTACTAGCAAAAATTTGAAAAAAGTGTTTCGATGTTTTTTTTTCAAAGTGATCAAATGAAGTGTTAATTTTAAATTCTCCTTGTTTCCCAATTATGACTTTTTTGTTATTTTGAAAGTGTGCTTATACTTTCTGGAACAGTCTATACGCCATCTCTGCGAACAACCCCATTGGACTGCCCCGTAGAGTTTTTAATTTAACTGTTTCATTTTTCATCACTGTAAATCACGGAAGAGTATTCTCTCCAATTTGTTTGATTATTTAATAAAACAAAGTTGTTGCATTATTAATTATCCTCAATTTGTAAACCTTCGTTTTGTTGATCTTGTTTGATTATTATCGCAGGTTACAGATGTGCAAACAGTGAAATGTATACTCATATATTGATTATAAATTCAGTTAAGAGCGGAGTATTCTCATTTCACGTTGGGTCTCCTTCTCTTAAGATAAGCATAAAATGATGTTGAAGTTCATAACAATTTGTTACTTCTTAGCTCTATGTTACGCATCAAGCCGTGCTCAAAAGTGTGAAAACATTGATTTATGTAAGTAAATTCAGAGTTCAATTAATATGATTAAGATTAACGAACATGATTCAACGTCTAGTGGAGGCAGAGAAAAGTTTCCTAACAGCATTTGCCCTAGAATTCAACCTTCAAACTATGCCCCTGGAATCACAACTTCTCGCATATTGTTTGAAAAACAAAACGGAGAAAATTAGCATCAAGCAAATTCCGCACTGCTACAAAGTAAGTGAGCTTTCAGATCACATTCGTGCCTAAAATGATTGACAGTTTGGTTTTGCTTCCATAGCCCCGATATTGTTTACTGTGTCATGGCGCTATGCACACACTGATCACTGGATATAAAGCGGAAATGTCCAAGAAAGGCAAATCGAGTGAAAAGAAACAACGAGTTGTCCAGATACTGGTAGGACTTTGCCAAGTGGCTGAGTTGACGCAAGAATATTGCTTGAAGCTTGCTGGAATCTATGCGGTACGTGTAAGATAAGTCAAAAATCAATCCTAATCGATTTATCTTGATCGACATATTCTCTTTTAAAATGAGGTTATGAGAAACATATTTGTAGGCGTTTTTGCAGCTCGGAACGAAGGCTTACATTGCAACCCGGCATTCTGAAGTGCAAAAATGCAATCGAACTTGCTTTTTGTCCCTGATTTAAATTTTGATTCGCCTATGTCTCGGCTCTATTTTGAAGCAAGCATTAAGTTTAAGACTGGCAAAATAACCGTTTTCAATCTTCGAACAGAATGCAATTCTCGAGATTCTTCAAAAAAATCCAACCGTTTCGCCGAAAGACGTATGCTCGATGGCTTTAGCTCCCATAGGATGCATCGGTGGCCCACAATCAGAGCAGCTAATTCCTAATCCGGTTAAACTCCCGGAGCCAAATTTCAAGCCTCCTGAGTCTGTTACTCGTAAAACTATCCAACCATTGAAAATTATCCACATTACCGATGTTCATTACGATCCCGAGTACGTTGATGGCGAGGAATCGCCCGAATATAGGAAACAATGTGAGCGAACATTTGGATGCTGTAGGAATGCGAGTGCCGCTGGGCTTCGGAAATACCACTGGGGAAGCTACTATTTCTGCGATACTCCGAAAAATTTGATCGATGCTAGCCTTCCTCACATTTCCAAAAAGCACATCGATGCGAAATTGGTCTATCTGACCGGAGATCTTGTGAGGCACCACATAACAGAAGTAAACTTTGACAATCTGAAGAAGGACGTTGAATACGTTTTCAAGCAATTCATGCGTGCATTTAAGGGTAGGCCGATTCTCTTTGCATTGGGCAACCATGATACGGACTTGTTTGGAATGTTTTCCGATGCTAAAGAGAAGGTTAAAACGGGCCAAAAGGATGTTTACAAATTTTTCAAAGATTGGACCGTCAAACTGTGGAATAATGGAAAGTTGTCAGAGAATCCAAGAAGCATACAGTGGCCAGCTGATGGCGAAGGCTACTATACAGTTCAGTTGAAAGATCGTTTCCGGTTGATCGTACTCAACAGTAATGTCGCGTATTTCTACAACTGGTGGCTATTGACGGGGCATTTTTACGACAAGCAGCTGCAGTGGCTAGCAGATGTTCTTTCGAAAGCGGAGATAGCCCAGCAGAAGGTTCATATTTTGTCCCACATTCCTCCAAATGACCACTCGCTGGTTCCGGGTTGGTCAGTGCAATACCAGAGGATTATAGAGCGTTTCAAAAATACCATCGTAGCTCAGTTCAACGGACACACACACAACGATGAATTCGTACTGTTTTACGACTCGAAAGGACCCATAAGTGTAGCTTGGAATGGAGGCTCGTTCACACCACATGCTTATAATAATCCGAACTATCATGTGGTTACGGTGGATCCAATGCATTTTGTATGATGTTTTATCAAAATACACTATTAGACTTAAATTTCTAACATATCATTTAAATTTTCAGAATGTAACAACGATGGCAAGTTACTCACTGAACCTGGAAAAAGCTAACAAGAAACCTAGTGCTAATCCAAAATGGAAGCTGGCGTACAATATGACGGAGGCGTATGCATTGCCGAACCTGTCATTCCAGAGTTTAGATCAGCTGATTAATCGAATGATCAGGAACGAAACCTTGGTTGAGCAAGTCTTGCGTAATAAGCTGAAAAATGGCCCAAGACTTCTGGAGACATTGACACCTGAATGTAAAGAATCTACAATTTGTGACATATTGACAACAAACTTTAGAAACCCAGAGAAATGTAAGAGTATGGTTTCGAAAATTACCTGGACTCGTGCGGAAGGAAAGGTTTGTCCAATTCAATAAAATATTTATTAATTCATAATTAAGCTTAAAATAAACATTGACAAAAAAATTAATTCAGTAATCCTTTTGAATGAAAACTTGAAGGGTTAACAATTTCCACTTGTCATGTTCTCAGTGCTCATCCTTGGAGTTTTGCCTAACCTTTACAGGCAGCCTTCCACCAGATGGGATTCTTCTTCTTCTTTAGCATTTCAAGCTTATTGCTTTCACAATTAGCTTATTGCCTACTCTCAACTTAGTGTTCTAGATGCACTTCCGCAGTTATTAATTGAGAGCTTTCGATGCCAGGTAAATTGCATCACTTTCAATAAGCTGTAACATTTCGCCCTTTGAGTTCATTTCAACGAAATATTGGGTGAAATGACCTCAGCGTGTATTGTCTACACTGCGTGAGTTTCATTGTGAAATGTGTCGTAGTTTCAAAAATGGAGTCGAAGGAACAGCAAGTTCGCGAGAACATTTTGCACACGCACCTCGACAACCCACATCTTTCGCACCGAGCCATCGGAAAGATGTTGAAAATTCACCAGTCTACAGTGTCTTGTGTCATAAAACGTTTCGGGGAACGTTTAACTGTCGATCAGAAGAAGGTGAGTGATAGAAAAAGTGTTCCGCACTGTGTGAAAAATCACAAACGAGTGGTTGCTGCCTTTAAACGCAAACCCAACTGTTCCGTTCAGGATATCGCGAAAAAGCTGCACTTGACCAAAAATTTCGTGCAGAAAGCCAGGAAACAAGCCAGGCTCCGTTCATTCAAAATTCAGAAAGCTCCTAACCGCAATGAAAAAAAGAATTGGACAGCTAAAACACGTGCGCGTAAGCTGTACACACACATGTTGACGAAAACAATACTGCTGCATCATGGACGATTAAACACACGTAAAAGCGGACTTTAAACAAATTCCCGGAACCAGCATGTGATTGCGAAAAACAAGTTCGATGATCCAGAGTCTCTCAGGAAACAGCAAGTGTCAAAGTTCCCCAAGAAATTCATGATTTGGCAGGGGATTTGTTCGTGTGGTAAACGGAGTTAGCCTTTCTTGACAACTTCAACTGTCAATGGTCAAGTATACATGAATGAATGCCTGAAAAAACGACTGCAAAACACACAACGTTCCTGCATTTTTTTTGGCTGGATTTAGCCTCTTGTCAATACTCCAATGATGTTCTGGAGTGGTACAAGACAAATGGTGTCAATTTCGTGCCGCAGGATCTTAATCCCCCAAACTCTCCAGAGTTGCGGCCAATTGAAAAATATTGAGCTTTTATGAAACTTCGTAAGCATCCTAAAGTTGTCACTACAGAACAGGAAATGTTGAAGCCATGGTTGTAAGCGAAAAAAAATGTCGGTTCTAGCGTTGTACAAAATCTTATGCGTGGTATTTAGAAGAAAGTTCGGGCTTTTGGATTTGGTAACGAAAAACAGTGAAATAAAAATACCTAAACTAAAATTATACATTGTTTCTTATTCCTTGAATATTTTATGACAATCGTTTGAGAAACTTGTTTTTGATGACGAGTATAAAGTGATGCAATTTAACTGTGGACGCTCTTTAGCTGACACTGTAATGCGTGTACTCTAACCATGATTTATTAATCAAAAACCCTTTGTGTCTGACACGTGCAGACATCCCAAAATCACCATAAATCAATTTTCCCTGTTGATCGCATTGGCTTATGGTGTCCTCATCATTTCTAATTTAAAGAGCCAACATTAAATTCTTCAATCAATCAGCTTAATATCCACTCAGCTCAACCTTACACAATCAATTTTAAATCAGGTTTAAATAAGGCTTGTTTGCGACAAAATCTGGACACCCCTAAATACGTATATCTCTGGAAATACTTCATCAACGCGTGATATATTTTGCAGACTGGCGTAACTACAAGCTTTTAGGTCGAAGATGGCGACGAAAGAAGAGCAAGTGCAAAAACCAATTGTGTGCGGTCGCAATAGAAATCAGGATCTGTCAGTAAGAAAACTTGCAAAAAAAGCTTGATTTTCCTGCAACCACTGTCCATAAAGTTCTTAAATCTTTTGATACACATTTGACAACAGCCAGGAAGGCTAGGAGTGAAATAAAAGCGAATCTCAGGAACCACCAGTAGGACGCGAAGGTGAAGCAAATATTGCAGAAGCGATCAGATTTTTCGGTGGCTAGAAAAATAAAAATGTCCCCAACTTTCGTGTAAACTTCAAAGTACCGGCAAGATATGAAGTCGTTCATTCGGTTCCGATTTGCTGAGTCGGATCTGTGCATTGTGCGCGTTTTTCGGTCAAGAAAGCAGATTAAACCTATTCCTCGGTACACCCAATATACAACCGCATTAATTCTATTCGTAGGAGATTCCAAAAAGCAACCAAAAATGTTTGATTTTAATTTGTCCTTTTACATTTAGTAGTAAATAATAATAATAAAGTATAAGGAATAAAGAATAAAGAATAAAGAATAAAGAATAAAGAATAAAGAATAAAGAATAAAGAATAAAGAATAAAGAATAAAAGAATAAAGAATAAAGAATAAAGAATAAAGAATAAAGAATAAAGAATAAAGAATAAAGAATAAAGAATAAAGAATAAAGAATAAAGAATAAAGAATAAAGAATAAAGAATAAAGAATAAAGAATAAAGAATAAAGAATAAAAGAATAAAGAATAAAGAATAAAGAATAAAGAATAAAGAATAAAGAATAAGAATAGAATAAAGAATAAAGAATAAAGAATAAAGAATAGAGAATAAAGAATAAAGAATTAAGAATAAAGAATAAAGAATAAAGAATAAAAGAATAACGAATAAAGAATAAAGGATAAAGAATAAAGAATAAAGAATAAAGAATAAAGAATAAAGAATAAAGAATAAAGAATAAAGAATAAAGAATAAAGAATAAAGAATAAAGAATAAAGAATAAAGAATAAAGAATAAAGAATAAAGAATAAAGAATAAAGAATAAAGAATAAAGAATAAAGAATAAAGAATAAAGAATAAAGAATAAAGAATAAAGAATAAAGAATAAAGAATAAAGAATAAAGAATAAAGAATAAGAATAAAGAATAAAGAATAAAGAATAAAGAATAAAGAATAAAGAATAAAGAATAAGAATAAAGAATAAAGAATAAAGAATAAAGAATAAAGAATAAAGAATAAAGAATAAAGAATAAAGAATAAAGAATAAGAATAAAGAATAAAGAATAAAGAATAAAGAATAAAGAAAAAGAATAAAGAATAAACAATAAGAATAAAGAATAAAGAATAAAGAATAAGGAATAAAGAATAAAGAATAAAGAATAAAGAATAAAGAATAAAGAATAAAGAATAAAGAATAAAGAATAAAGAATAAAGAATAAAGAATAAAAGAATAAAATAAAGAATAAAGAATAAAGAATAAAGAATAAAAAATAAAGAATAAAGAATAAAGAATAAAATAAAGAATAAGGAATAAAGAATGAAGAATACAGAATAAAGAATAAGGAATAGAGAATAAAAAATATAGAATAAATGATAAGGAATGAAGAATAAAAAATAAAGAATTAAGAATAAATTATAAAGAATTAAGAATAAAGAATAAAGAATAAAAAATAAAGAATAAAGAATAAAGGATAGAGAATAAAAAATAAAAATTAAAGAATAAAAAATAAGCAATACAGAATAAAGAATAAATATTAAGAATAAAGAATAAATAATAAGGAATAAAGAATAAAAAATAAAGAATAAGGAATAAAGAATAAAAAATAAGGAATGAGAAATAAAGAATGAAGAATACAGAATAAGGTATAAAGAGTAGAGAATAAAAAATAAGGAATAAAGAATAAGGAATAGAGAATAAAAAATAAAGAATAAAGAATAAAGAATAAGGAATTAAGAATCAAGAATAAAGAATAGAGAATAAAGAATGAAGAATAAACAATAAAGAATAAAGAATAGAGAAAAAAGGAAAAAGAATAAAGAATCAAGAATAAAGAATAAGGAATAAAGAATAGAGAATAGAGAATAAACTCAACTCAGCGATTATTTTCCGCTCTGATTCGTCTAGGAACAGAAGAATGATAGTTTACTGCTGTTCGTGTAAATCGAGCACGATAGGTGTAGCATTATCACACTGTCTGAATACTCTTCCGATTACCTGCGTATCTCGATTTTACCTAATTATCTAGCGTAATTTTTGGGATTCAAATTTTTTGGCGGTTTCACGGATCGACCGTCCGCCTTGCACCACGGTCACTGCTTCGCATAGCCACTCTCTTCTGACCGTCCAGATCTAAAAACATTTTAAACTTTAAAACATTTTGGATTAAAATCCGGACATTGTATTTAACCTTTTTTTAGAATGTAGGCAATATTAACTAAATAATGAATGACACTCCTTAAATTAATTAAAACTCACCTCTTCCATCAGTACAAAGTTCAAGCAACTGATCGTATTATGATTAAACGCACTGAAAACGGTAAAATTTGAGACGGTAAACGGTAAACGGTAATCCGCTACAGGCTGTTCACACAAAAATCCGGACATACAAAAAATAATTTACTAGAACAACAGCTTGTTACTGATTCATATTATTTATTTCATTTTATAGATAAATGGTATACTCAACACAAGTGCATATAAATTAATATGGATTTATTTCCATAAGCTGTTGCGCGCCAAATTCTTGGATCATTGATACCTCTCCACCAAGCTTATTGAGGTTTCCCTCGACCATTGACCAGTACGTTTCAATTGGGCGGAACTGTGGACAATTGATGGATTCTGGAATTGGTGGAGATCCTTGGGAGCGTAAATAACGTTATTTTCCTCATACCAAGTGATTGTGTCCTTAGCGTAATGACAGCTGGCCATATCTGTCCAGAACAAGGATTCCGGAAAGGTATGAGCCCTTTTTTGAGGCATTCTTGTCGGTCAATCTCAGCGTTTACGGTACCTGTGGTTATGAAAATCGGAGATTTTAGCCCACAGGAACATATGCGTCGGACCAGATATTTTTCAGAGAACTTGGTTTTATACTTCCGTTTCAGATTTTCAGGGGCACCTTTCTGGTTAGTTGCAGTATGTTTCGTCATCCATGATAACACAATAGAATTTTGTGAAAAGTTGTTCATAACGCTTAATGGAGCATGTTTTTACCGATTTTTGTTGCTTTGCGTCACGATCTGGGTATGTTTGAGCTTTGAATGACCTCAATCCAGCCTTTGACTTCACTTTTTGCACAATACCGGTTGATATTTGCCCTTTTTTCGCAACTGTCCGTGTTAACACTTTTGGGTTTGCCTGAAAAGCAACAAGGACCAGGGAGCAATCATTAAGGATAAAGGGTGTTCCAATCAAAATTTGGTCAAACAGTAACGTGTGTGAGTCGATCGAAGTTTTTATTAATAAGTCAAATTCTTTTTCTTTTTCAAGTTCAGTTAATACAGAATACAGGAGAAATGTTCAACTTAGCTTCCTTTTTACCGAATGCAAATTGCCGGGTCTTTCATTAAACACCTGCCATAAGATTTTGTACCGTCGGCGTGTGTGCGTGTGGCGTGTTGGGAGGGTTCTTGTCCTTAGGCACTTGAACGTTGTTGGCAGCATACCACTCCATGGACTTTTTTCCGTAATGGCAAGGTGCCAAATCCGGCCAAAATAGAACGGAACAATTCTGTCGCTTCAGGAAAGGCAGTAGACGTTTTTGTAGGCATTCGCTCATATTTCCTGGTTGACGGTTCCAGTCGCAATGTAAACGTTGCTCTTCAAGCCACAGGTACAGATGGCCTGTCACACCAGATATTTCTTTGTGAACTTTGACAGTTTGATGTGCTTGAAAATATTTGCTACCTTTCCCCGGCCGGTAGCTGTATACAATTCCTGTCCAGGAAGCTGTTTAAAGTCTGCCTTGACGTGTGTTTCATCGTCCTGTACCACGCAATCAAACTTCGTCAGCATCGGCGTGTACAACATTCGCGATCGTGCTGTGGCCGACGTGTTTTGTTTATCGTTGCAATTTGGAGCCACCACTTTCTTGAAAGTCGACAGTCCAGCTTGTTTTTTAGCTCTATCAACGGTTGAAGGCGCCACTCCCAGCTCCTTTGCGACATCTCTGACGGAGGTCAGGTCAGGTTGGGGTTCCGCTCGAAACAGCGGGCAATTCTTTTTGTCGTCGATCCAGCTTTCCTGACTGTCGAAAAACGTTCACCGAACACTTTTAATACGTTTATAACAGTTGATTTAGCCACATTCAACAATGTCGCCAACTTGGCGTGAGAGTAGTTTGGATTTTTGCCATGCATGTGCAAAATTTGGATGCGTTGCTTCTCTTCCTTCGACGACATTTTGATAACTGAAGTGCTAAACGCAAAATCAAAAAAGAGGCATGATGCTACACGCACACATCTTCAAAATTAGAGGTGTGCATTTTTTTTAATGCACGATGAAAGAAAACGCGTCAAGTTTAAGTCGACCAAATTTTGATCGAAACTCCCTGTTTCTCTGTAGCTCACATGGTTTTTAGCATCAATGTGATGAACATACACACTTAGAAAATTTTACAGTACTCGGTATTTTTTTTACCGAACTTTCAGCAGTTGAACGTTCGGTAATCCGATTTAACGGATTTCGGTAAAATTTGACAAGTTCCGGTAATTTTTTTACCGGAATACTGTAAACTTTCACCGAAATCAGGTTAATCGAATTACCGAACGTTCAGCTGTTGAAAGTTCGGTAAAAAATTACCGAATACTGGAAAATTTTCTAAGTGTGTATGGTTAGGAAGAATATATCAATCTGTTCTTTTTAACATTCAACACTTTCATATGTGCGTATCGTCACGTCATTTTAGGACACGAAGCGATTGTGAAAGAGTTAGTTGATTTGTTTTGTCATACCTGACTTGCTTTGGCATTGAACAATTTGTCTTGGTGGGAAATATTTTGAGAAAGATTTTTCAAATGTAAACAATAACTTCTTCCATAAACATCTCGTTATACAAAATGTACCCATTTAAGCTTCCAATTCTATCGAATTGTTATTCGAAATGGCTGTGATAGATTAATGAGGCAAAATGCCAAGATCGACAAATTCAAGGAAAAAGCTTTTTTTTTACGTTTGTCAGTTAGTTTCTAATGAAAAATCTCTGTCGATTTCAGTTATCAGATGTCCAAAATTGTAATTATGGTGCATCTATATGTGGTTGACAGCGACGCAGAGCCCTTGGCAACGACTCTTTTCTCCTTCCTTGGGTTGCTTTGTCCATGTTCACCACCACTTCCAGCTTTCGTTTCGACTGTAAGACCCTCTTTATATCGTTTAATCACATCTGCAACAGTTGATAGTGTCACATTGAACGGTTTTGCGATAAATCGAACAGTAGAATTGGGATTTTCCAAACATTTGTGCAGATAGATTTTCTGCGTGCTAGTGCAGACGGCGCCACCTCGAATACAGAATCGTTTTTGTAAACAATGTGTGTGATTGTCTATATATTGATTATATGCATAACAAGTTTCGTTTCATTTCGTAGTGATTTGACTAAGACACTAAGACTAAGACTAAGACGGATTTTGGTGTGAACGGCCTTTAACACTTGCAGGAGAAAGACACTGTTTGACAGTTTTTTTTTTTAAATTTTATGTGATGCCCTACTACGACAATTATTATTTCAAGACACTCTATGATATATTTGAATCTTGAATCGTCTCAACAAAAAATTCACACGTGGAGCTACCTCTATTCAAACACCTACAAGAATGTTGCTCAATAATACATGCTAATTGAAATCAAGTAAGTATGACAGTATAATAATTCATCTAATTAGGGTTTTCACATTCTGCCCATTTTATGAAATCACGGTATCATGTGATGTAACCGTGTCCATCACGTGCTTAGTTCGATGCACTTGTTCCGTAAATTGGACAAGTTGCACCTTACAATAACATCCCCAACACCGACCAATCAGCGTTCAACCATTTGCAGTTGAAATTACACGCCCCTTTAGACAACATGTTCCGAACGAGCTGATATTAATCATCATTAAACGTGCCACCGACAGATAGGGAAAGTATGACAGTGAACTTCAATTTATCGGCCCACCAGCCTATCGCCAATCTGTCAATGTCAAACCTCGGCCAATTCGAAGAGCTATGTAGCCAAAAGTAAACACCGATGATAAAGCAAAAAATAGTCTTCCTGCCTCTCCCGCTCTTCCCATTTTCGAAAACGCGTGGGAACCGGTTGTCACCTGAGCGTCTGTGTTGTAGGAAGAGTTCATGCTTCGACCAAAATAGAGTAGAGAGCAGTGACACTTATGACAGCGGAATTAATTATCAAGCTGTGTCCGCGTCGGGGTCTCTTCCCCCCTTTCCCACCCAACTGTATCTTTCCGAGGTGAAATAGATAAAGCCGATTCGAGGCGGAAACAGGTTTCAATGGCCTATATAAGTGGGTGCCAGTGGGTCATTAGAAATCGAACTGGCACTTTTCCAAATGCCACTCGCTAATCGTAATAAATAGGAGGTTTCTGGGTGTCATCACTTTTTCGACGAGATCAGTCTGAAGAAAGCCGCGAAGATATGATCTCGCTCAAGACGGTGGGCCTTCTGGTCCTGCTACTCGGAGTAAGTTGGGCCTATCAGGTAAAGCCGAGGAACTACCACAAGCTTGTGGAGCAACAGAAAAAGTTTAACGGTAAGTTTAGTGAAGTTAGGTGTTCCTTGTTTATATTCAATGCTTAATTTCATTCGACTAGATCGATTCGAGAAGGAGTTCTTGGCCGAGCATCTGAAGTATACGGAGTTGGGGGTGAAATCGGATAGGTTGAATGAAATGTTCGAACACCTTCGACAAAAGCCTGACATGTTCCGACAGGAGTTGGATAACCACCCCCTCCCTTACCAGACCACGGAGTGCACGGCATGTCGGGCTTTGGTGACCACTTACCTAACGTACCGTCGAGTCTTGAACTGGGACCGAGACCGAATTGCAGCGCAAGCTGCATCCACCTGTGATTCGCTGGCAATTCTTCTGCCTGAAAACTGTGTTAAGATTATTGATAAGAACATTGACATTTTCCTGTACATTATCGACAACAGGCCAAGCCTAACGGCGCAGACTATTTGCGGAGTAATCTTCCAGTCGGGAGCGTGTGTCTTGGAAGATCGGGAATTCTTGGATTGGACCATAGACGTCGCTCCAGGGGGTACACCAATTACGGCGTCCAAAACGGGACCAAGTCGAGGCCCTAACGATTTGAAGATTGTTCATCTGACTGATTTACACTACGATCCTCACTACCGCACCGGTTACAATGCCGTCTGCGGTGAACCATGTTGCTGTCGGGAAGCTCAAGGAATTCCGGAAAACCCGGCCGAGGGAGCTGGGGAATGGGGCGACTATCGTGACTGTGATTCACCTTGGAAGGCTGTTGAGGATGCGGTTCGTGAAGCAGGTCGTCGCCATCCAGATGCTGCCTATGTGTACCATACGGGAGACATTATCGATCATGGTGTATGGGAAACGACCATACCGGGAAATGTACGTTCGATCACACTGACAAATAACCTGCTGAAGGAGGTTTTCGGTACCACTCCAGTGTACAATGTGCTGGGCAATCATGAGATCACACCAACCAATGTGTTTGCTCCAAGTCATATCGATCGGCCTGATTTCTCACCAAGTTGGGTGTACGAGCTGGTTGCCGATCAGTGGGGAAAGTGGCTTCCAGCAGCAACGAAGCAGACTATCCTTCACGGAGGATTCTATACCGCATTAGTTCGACCAGGGTTCCGTGTAGTTGGACTCAACAACAATGATGCCTACACCTTCAATTGGTGGATTCTGTATGATCCTGCGTACATGCGAGGACAACTGCAATGGCTGCACGATACCCTACTGGAGGCCGAAAAGGCTGGCGAAAAGGTTCATATTTTGGCTCACATTCCAGTTGGCGCTGGAACCAGCTTCGTAACCTGGGCCCGTCAGTATCGTCGCGTTCTTGATCGTTTCTGGAACACAGTGATGGCACATTTCCATGGACATACGCACGCCGATGAGTTCAACATCTTCTATTCGGCCTCGAGCCCTCAACATGCGATCAATGTAGCCTTCAACGGAGGAGGAACCGTTCCCTTCAGTAACTATAATCCCAACTATGTGGTTTACTATGTTAATCCTCAAACTTTCGTAAGTATTCTATTGAGTGAAATTATGGGACTGCCTATAATTCGTAAATTGATTTCCTTTTTAAGGACGTCACCGATTTTGAATCCTTCTACTTCAACCTGACCGAGGCAAATCTGCATCCAACGAGAAACCCCCTGTGGACGGATTTGTACTCATTTTCGCGGGACTTTAGCATCCCCAATGTATCACCAGCCTCGTTGGACACCCTGGCGCGTCGTTTCGGCTCAACCCCTTCGGAACTGCATCGCTACTGGGAGTTTAAAGTGAAACGTGGCGATCCCTTCCTCGAGCAAGGCTGTGACGGCGAATGTCTGCTGAACCACCTGTGTGAAATCGTTACCAACGAAGCTAACGATGATCGGAAGTGCAACGAACTGGTTACTGTATTCCGCCAGATCAGCGACGACAAGTGGAACTGGAAAAAGTAATAAAATATTTTGCCAAAGTGCATCTTGGTATTTATAAACTGGTATCATGTTTTTTATTAGATGGGAAATTGCCGAGGCTGCTGCTGTACCTCGCTACTTTTTTGCGCTTGTTGATTGATGGTGTCCCGATAAGTGGAACACATTTTGTGATAACGTTCATTGAAGTATCTTCAAGTGCGTATAAAAGAAGCTGTACATCACGAGATGCCGGTAGTTAGTGGTTTCCATAGCCACTTGCAAGTTGAAGGTAGATCGTGCGTTAGTGGTTAAAATGAAGTTGTTGGTAGCGGCTCTGCTGGTGGGACTTTTAGTCGTCACCGGTCAGGGGTACCAGGTTAAGCCGAGGAACTACAATGAGACAATTCAATGGCTCCAGGGGGAATACGGTTAGTACTAGTGACAACAGTGTATGTTTTATTGTTCTAAATTGTTCGAGTGGTTGGAATTGCTTACTGCACTTCAGAAGCGTAAATAACCTTAATTGAGTAATAAATATCTCAAGTAGCGTGTTGATAGCGTGATGGTATGAAGTTTACATTTATGCACATGGTAATTCCTGTAATCTTGTTGACACGCAGTTCGATCGGAAGAGGAATTCCGCAGGGAATTCCAAATCTGGCGAAAAACCGGCGTGAAGACTCCTCATTTCAGAGAAATGCTAGACGGCTGGAAGTTCACCGAGGACCAGCGGCGTAATGAATTAGAAGATCTGCCAGTGCCAATGGAGGGAACGGTCTGTATGCTGTGTCGGTCCGTTGTAGGACAGTTGATGGAACAGCGTCGGGAGGGAGCTTCGCGGGCAGATCTCTTTGCTACAGCCTACGAGCTCTGCACTACGCTGCAGATCCAGGAACCCGATGTTTGCCGCGGCGTCATCGAACTCAACATCGACTTTTTCCTGTACATCTTCGACAGTCGACCGACGGTTGGCGCTGATACCGTGTGTGCTGTGGTGTTCCAATCTTCGGCTTGCGTTTTGACCGATCCAGAATTTATGAACTGGAGTGTGAACGTTGATGCTCGCAGCACTCCAATTACTGTAAGTATTGTTAAAATGCACTGTGATCCAAACGGTGAAAAACGTGTGCGATTGCTCCGAAATGGTTGACTTTGGACGCATGGGGTCTTCTCAGAAGTTTTAGAACAAGATTGGTGGCATCTTTGAACAGCCACCGTTTTGATAGATTTTTCCCTCAAATGGGAGATCAAGAATTTAAGTTTAAAAGCAATGAAGGCAGAATTTTACTGTCTCCTACAAAATTTTGGCTAACCTCAACATACATAACGTTGTTCAATACACCAAACGTATATCATTTAAAATAAGCGAGCTATGAAGCATTGATTTTGGATGCACACTTTAGGGATTAAAAGAATGGGAATAATAGAAAAGGGAATGCTAGATTTGTCAAAGAATAATGGGACATTTAATGTAAATTTAAGCCAGATAACGCCTTAATCTAGCCTGTTGTATGAAAGATAGTCAACATTGTTGTATGGCGTATGAAAGATTGCAAACAAGTTCGTTGTTTACGCCTCCTTGAGCTTAGAATTGAAGGTGGGGAAATTTTACGCGCTTGTTAAAATTAATATTATTTTTCGGTGTAACAATCATAACGGGGTATAACTAAAAAATGAGAATTTTTCAAAAATACTTGTTTATAGATAACAAAATTGATTGATTTATTTTGAAGGCACGTCTCTTTACTTTAAACAAAAAATAATGAAAATTTGAATACGGTCCGCCATCAGCTGTTCGACGAAGCTTTGTCCTGATGTTTGAACGGGAGCGTTGTACAGCTTCTTTATCGATTTGGCGAATGCATCTTTTCATTCTATTAATCAGTTGTTTACAGTCTTCGGCTCTCCAGTTGTTTTTGAACTCAAATATCCAAAGAAATCTTCAATCGGGCGACACTGGGGCACATTTGTTGGATTGCGGCCTTATGGTACACACGGGCTGTTTTGGCTTTCCAAGAAGGCTTGTGTTTTTCTCGCATAATGCGACGACGGTTCATCCGGCCAAAACACGTAATTCCCATTTGCATGATATGTTTGAAGATATGGAATCAATTTTCTCTTCAAACATTGATTACACTTCTACACTTTTTTATTAATAGCCAAACCACTGCGCTTGAACCATGGTTTGAAAATTCCTCTCTCAGATATGGCAATAAATATAAAACATTACGTTCTGCTCAAACTTATGCAGTAGAAATGTAATCACAATAATGTCGATCGTGTGAATGTCGGGATTGCAAGAAATTAACCATGACACGTGTTGTCTCTGCTGCGGTTGGAACACGGAAGGGGACAAGACGCGGCTACCACGATTATGTGAGCTGTCGGGGGAGTATCAGAGAGCTTTCTATGTGGCAAGGGGTAACCGCTAGTGCTGCCGGTAAACATTATGGCATCCACACATCTCCCCCACAGTCAAAAAAAAACAGAGACCGGGCATTAAGAGTATCGAGGAATGGAAACCTTGGAAGTATCCAAGGTACCGGTACCTCGGAAGTACCCAAGAGATATCGTGCAGTGGGTAATTTGGTTTTTTAATTACTCAAAATCTTTCACCTGTTCCGCGCCCAGCTCCATTGCTGCTAATAAGTTCCCATAATGGTCTTGTGATACTGGCAAAACCTTGGATGTAGGGACTTAAGATACAAGCTTCCAACCTCGGAAAGGGTTCTCGGCTGCCTGAACTTCCGGATAGCGTTTACCTTTGCCTGATAAATGTTGAAATCGCTTTCGTCCAGCTCGTCCCCTCGAAAATTTATTCGCGTCCGATCGAATTCACTTTTACCCGGATTCACAGTCAAATTGTTCTCTCTCGGGATCTTCAGAACTTTACCTCTGGTCTAATGAAGTTCCTCCAGGTTCATCGCGAAAGTGAGGATGTCATCGATGCATAAAACTATATTCTCCACAACTTCCTTGACAATTCGCGCTGGAAGATTTCAGGGACACAGTTTACCTCGAACATCAAACACGTAGACCATAACATACCATTATCAGACAAGAAGGTCGTTAGATCCATCGACGACTCATGTAACTCCAAATGATAGAGAGTAAGAGGGAGGGGTCTCGAATTATCATAAGAATTTTCCCCAGCCCTAAAAACCCCTGTATAATTTTCATGATCGGTTCAGTAGTATCCGAGTCAGACAGAAAGACAGGACAGACAGAAATTCCTTTTTACTTAGGAACATAGGTGTTTTTTTGTAAAATTAGTCCTATTTGATTTTGGAAATTGCAACAACAAACAAAAGATTATGTTTTCTTCTACGCACTTGTTCATGTTTCGAATGGGCTGAATATTTGGCAACACTGCCTCACATAAACAGATTTTTTCATGAACTACTTTATCAAACTTCACGATAAATCTTCCACCCGATTGTTTTTAAGCATTATAGAAGCGTATATCGTAGATATTCTCAAAAGAAGGTATGGATTAATGTCAAATAATAAAATTGAAGAATAAGGATTTTGGTGTGCGGTAACACCATAACGGCTAGGAATACCTTGAAGTTTAAGTGATTTTACGAATACTATTGTGATGGAATTTTTCACGTTGAATGCTGCTCATTTGACGAAAAATGTTATATAAACAAATTTAAAAGAATATCATGAGTGGCAACACTGCCACCTGCCTTGTGAAAAAAAACCTTAACTGGCAAAAAGATTGATTGAGGTGGCGGATTCGTCCGTGCCTTGACCTACCCCGCAGTTGGATGTTAGGCAAAGGTAACGTCCTTGGTTCGAGTACCACTTTATCCATGCCCTTTCGCTCAATTTTCAATACTTAAATTCTATTTCCAGCCTACCGTACATTGACGGAATTTTTCAACACTTCTCTTCATATCCTCATACTAGCAAACATTACTGTCCACTCTTGGTGCCTCATGGTGATGAGCGAACATCTCCTTCTATATCACAATCGTTACTTCACGTACGGAGAATACAAAAACATAACAATTAGAGTACTCCCTTGGATGTTAACCTTTTGTTACGAGTAAGGTGTTTCGGGTCATATTGACCGGGATTTCAAATTCGCATTGTCCAAAAATTTATTCAACCAAGTTTTAAAGCCTTTGCATATTAGAGTTCCAATTTTCAGTTTCTTGGAGAACTGCCTTTTTTGACCCGATTAACCTTAACGAATCTGTGCCAGAAGAGAATATGTTTTGTAACGATCCTTAAGATGGCGACAGATCCAAATTTTCATCCTATCATGCTTTTGAAGGCTCAAACTTCATAATTTTGTATGAATAGTCTACATCTAGCCTCGAAATGGACCAATAACCATATTGGCCATTCCGAGACAATCTGGATGCCCTGGGGAAACCCTTCAGGAGAAGACAAATGCGGATATTCCCCGAAACATGCCGATGGCTCATACTTCATGATTTTTTATAAATAGTCTATGTCTGGTCTTGAAATGGTTCAACGACTACAATGGCCCTTCCGAGACATTCCGATTGCACTAGGGGAACCGTTTTGGAGGGGGCAAATACCTTTTGACGGCGCAAACATTATGATTTTTGTAGAGTAGTAGATTGTTTACAAAAAGTCAAACGGCACAAAAGATTACCCCGGGACATCTGGATGGTGCCAGAATGGCGAATATGGTCATTGGCCCATTTCTAGGCTGAACGTATCCTACTCATGAAAAATCATGCAGTTTGAGCCACCGAAAGGCATGTTTCGGTGAAAATCTGAATTCATCCTCTCCTAAAATATTTCCTCGGAGCATCCGGATTGTCCCGGAATGGTCAAAATAGACATTGGGCCATTTCTAGGCTGGTGTAAGGCATGTTTCGGTGTTGCCGTAAGGCATGTTTCGGCAAAACTCCGCATCTGTCTCCTTTTGAAGGACTCCTCCGGTGCATCCGGATTGTCCTGGAATGGCCAATATGGTTATTGGTCGGTGTTAATGCTAGAAGTAGACTACTTACAAAAAAGCCATGAAGTTTGAGCGGTCGGAAGGCATGTTTCGGTGAAAATGTGTATATGTCCCCTCTGAAAAGATTACCAAGAGGCATCCGGATTGTCCCGGAATGGTCAATATAAGTATTGGGTCCTTTCTAGGCCTGAAGTAGACTACTCATTGGAAAATCATGTAGTTTGAGCCGTCGAAAGCCATTTTTCTGCGCAAATCCCCATTTGTCTTCCCTGAAGGTTTCCTCGGGGCATTCGGATTGTCTCGGAATGGCCAAGTTATAAAACATCATAAAGTATGAGCCGTCGAATGGCATGTTCCGGCGAAAATTCGTAATTGTCCCCGGGGCATCCGGACTGTCTCGGAATGGTCAACGCTAGAAGTAGACTATTCATGTAAAGACATGAAGTTTGAACCGTCAAAAAACATGTTCCGATGAAAATTCGTATCTGTCGTGACCTCACGGATCGTCACAAACATACCCTCTTCCGGCACAGATTCCTTGTGGCCAATCGGGTCAAAATGAGCAGAACTCTCCAGAAACTGAATATTGGGACTCTGTTAAGGATTTTGACTACAAAGGCTTCACAATTTGGTCATATATAGTTTCCACAATGCGAGTTTGAAATCAGGGTCAATATGACCCGAAACACCTTATTCATAACTTATTTCAACAGCCCTTCAGAAATGTTAAAAATATTTGGGTTTAATGCAGAAACGTACCCTTTTATGATTTAGGAAAAGTCAAAAAAATCCTAACGTCTAGATGCTTATTTTGGAAAGTTATAGCATTTTTAAAATCCATTCTTGGTCATTTTGACCCTGACAGTAAAGGAGTGCTGATTGTTTTAAGGTGCAACCAACCGTCATTATTTTTCAATGGATCACCATCATCAGAATTCCAAATAATTGTTTTTTTGCTGGAATCAAAATTACTTTTGGTGAAAATGTGTCACGACCATCGACGTCGCGCTACACCAGAAAAATGTTACCTCCTTCCTCCTTCTGGGTGATTCTGGCTGCTGCTCGGACACTACCAGTCAGGTACTTTTTCGCCGTTTGGCTGGTTCCACCAACCCACAGTGGGCAAGAACTGATGAAAACTAAGAAAAAATCTGTAACTTTTGTCGCTTTTAAGCGCGGCTTGTAAACAAGGCCATTTCCGCTTGTAAATTGTCTAGAAAATCGAATTAAACAGATTTCAACCACTGCACGGATATGGTTGTAGAGTTTTAGAGCCTATTTTACCCCACATCTTCTTATATTCTTGAATAATTTATAGACATCTTTGCACGGAGAAGCTCAAGATCAACAAAATAGTGCTAGTCGCATGTGAAATCTCCTGGAAAATCGAATAGAAGCTGTTTCAACCACCGCACGGCTCTGTGAACGAAGATGTGGCTGATTTTACCCCACTTCCCCTTATATTTTTGGGATAAATATTTCAACTATATGGGTTAAACTGGGGTGAAATCAGCCATAACTTCATTCACAGAGCCGTGTGGTGGTTGAAACAACCTTTATTTGATTTTCCAGAATATTTCACATGAAGCTAGCACTAGATATCTATAAACTATTCAAGAATACAAAAGGAAGTGTTGTAAAACCAGCCATATCTTCGCTCACAGAACCGTGCGATAGTTGAAACAGCTTCTATTCGATTCTCCTGGAGATTTCACATGGGGCTAGCATTATTTTGTTTATCTTGAGCCTCTCTGGGCAAAGATGTCTATAAATTATTCCATAAAATAAGGAGAAGTGGGGTAAAATAAGCTCTTTAACTCCACAACCATATCCGTGCGGTGATTGAAACCAGTGCCATTCGATTTTCCAGACAATTTTCAAGCGGAAATGGCCTTGTTTACTGTTTGTTGTTCAAGCGGAAATGGTTTTGTTTAAAAGCTTCAAAAGTTACAGATTTTTTCCTTAGTTTTCATCAGTTCTTGCCCACTGTGCAACCTCTCAGCCCAAGGCGTGGAACGATGAGGTCACTTTAATCTTGTTCTTCTTCTTCAGGTTTTGCTGCATTGTACAAATTCGCAGCACTGCCGGGCGGTTGGAGCCAGGGGCCGTATTTTGGATCTCGAAACGAAGAACTTTTTCTCACAAGCGTTCGAACAAAAAGTCGTTCGTTTCCAAAATATGGACCAGGCTTTCGTTCGACGCTCTCATCGTTCTCCAGAAGGAAGGGAATCTTGTGAATGCCGGATCGGTTTTATTCGGTGGACACACAGTGCCTCACGATGTCCAACTTCTCCTTTTCGGACAAGACTAGACTAGACTATTGAAGTCTCGTGTGCGTAGTTGTTTTCTGTACACAACAGGGTTGTTATGATTTGCGATGCATACGTGGACTTCCCACCAAGTGGCAGAGTAACTGCATGAAAAATCGCTAAAATCTGCCCAGTTTTAAATGCATACACTAATATGATGTTAAGAAAATGTGTAGGTCGCAATCTAAGTAGCAATTTTTGTAGCTTACTCAAATTTCTAACTCCTTTCAATAACAAACTAGAGCGAACTGAATTTTTCAAGGTTCAAAGTGAATGTAATTGGAAATCGATGAAACTATTGTCATTTGAGTTCGTTATCCATTAGAGTTACAGTTGATCACAGAAGTTATTGTTTAATTCATGGCCTACCAATGTTACATTTCCCATCATTTTACAAAATTCTGCTGCTGAAAAAAAAGCTAGCGGAACACGAATGGAACCAACCTTGAAACTAATACATTTCGAAACTCATTAATTCTAGGGTTCGAAGCACTTCCCAAGCGCACGTGGCCCGAACGATATTAAGGTGGTCCACATAACCGATCTGCACTATGACCCTCTGTACCTGGTCGACCACAATGCCGTTTGCAATCGTCCCGCGTGCTGCCGCAGTGATCAAGGTATTCCGACGAACCCCGCAGAACGGGCAGGAAAATGGGGAGACTATCGCGACTGTGACTCTCCATGGGATGCCGTCGATGACGTGATCGATCATGTTGCAGAACATCACTCGGATGCTGTTTACATCTACCACACTGGCGACATTATCGACCACGGCGTCTGGGAAACTTCGATTGGACACAACATCCAAAGCATGAATCGCGTTTTCGCAAAACTTCTGCAAAAATTCCCTAACAAGCCCGTGTTCAACATCATTGGTAATCACGAGGCTCATCCTACGAATGTATTCGCTCCCAGCACTGTTAACCAACAACAGTTCTCGATGGAGTGGCTCTACAATTATTTAGCTGACATGTGGGGAAATTGGCTACCCATGGCTACTCAGAACACGATCCGTCACGGAGGATACTACACAACACTCGTCCGACCAGGATTTCGTATCGTTGGTCTGAATAATCAAGATTGTTACACCTTCAACTGGTGGATCCTCTGGAAACCGGATTATTTGGCAAACCAATTGCAATGGCTGCATGACGTTCTACGACAAGCTGAACTGAACAACGAGAAGGTTCACATTTTAGCTCACATTCCGTACAGCTCTTCCGGTTCAACCTTCCGCATTTGTCAGCGGGAATTCCGCCGTGTTGTTGAACGTTTCTACAACACCATCAGTGCACAATTCAATGGACACACCCATCGCGATGAGTTCAACGTGTTCTACTCAAGAGAAAATCCCGCCTATGCTATCAACGTCGCATGGAACGGAGGCAGTACCACGGCCTTTAGCGACATCAACCCGAACTACATCGTGTACTACTTGGACCCGGAAACATACGTAAGTTACCTTAAAACTCATTAGATTTATTGATTTAAAATACTAAGTCGCATCCATCCACCAACAGCAAGTGACGGATTTCGAGTCGTACATCTTCAACCTGACGGACGCGAACCGATACCCCACTCGACGTCCCGAATGGTTCCAGCTGTACTCGTTCGCAAAGGAGTTCAACATGCACAATCTCAGTCCAATGGAAGCGGACAAAATGGTCAAGCGGTTGGGAACACCGGCCGGGCGGGAAGAACTGCAGCGGTACTGGCAATTTAAGGTGAAGATGGGAGATCCTTCGCTGGAAGCCGGCTGTGATGATGATTGTCTGCTGAACCACCTCTGCCAGGTCGTAGTCTCCGAGATGGGAGACGATGTCAAATGCGATGAACTGCGGGCGACATTCTTCGGTTGAATAAAATGTTCAGACTTTACATGAAACTCAATTGTTTGCCATCTCTTTGAAGAATGCATGTCTTTCGACGGGATACTTAGTGGGCGTTAAACGTAGTAGTTGTAGAAATGATAGTTTGACTCATGCAACATGCCTGCCTGGTCTATTTTAGTTAGATTATTGTCATTTTTATTCTGGATCCTGAGATATCAGATTTTAACGAAGAAACATATCCGAACAGACTCATGATCGGCCCTATAATTATTAATTATGACTTGAGTCTCGTTCAGTCACTTGATGAACCGGGCAGCGAATCACGTGGTAATAGAAATCAATAAGTGACAACAACTGACAGATTCTATAGTCAACGTTTGTTTTGTTTTGATTAAAGGAAATAATTTCATCTCAACATAAGGCCCTGAAAGTGGAAGTTTAGTCACTAAAGAAAAATATGAAGAAAATGTATACTTTTCGTTGGTTGCGTTACGGGAGTCTGAAAATTGAATGCAAGTTGAGAACATTGCAGTTATGGGCAAAACAGTTTGTACAAAACCTACAAAACCTTCAAATTGGAAACCATTTCATCAACAGCATACCTTGAAATTGGAAAATCACTGGTAGTCCACTGGTAGTATATGAGCAAGAGTAGTCAGGCAACAATTTATCAGTCAAGGGAACATCACCCAGTAAGTCGGAAGTAACATAACCCTGCCATAGCTACGCCGCTACCGACCGTGTGGGAATCTCTCCAACACTCACTTCAGGAAATTTAAATCTAGTCAGATACCGGGTTTTGAGCTTGATGCGGACTGCAAACAACTAAATGTTAAAAACAATACCGGAAGATCATGGGATTTTCACTAATAGGGGAAAATGAGGTTTATCTCAGTTGTTATAAGGGCATCTTCAACGGGCGTCCAAATCGTGGCTTGGATTTTTTTTAGAACTAACGCAAAAGCATCGCTGTACCGGTGTTGTAAATTTCGTTTTATACCGGATCTATTTTGCATCATTTTCAATCTGGTATACGTTTTGATCTATTCTTGCAACAATTTGAAACAAGAAAAATACCATTCCAAAACAATACACGATACTTTTTTTTTACTTATTTATTTTCCGTCGGCCTATTTCCTCACATGGTGACGATCACCGACGCCAGGGAGACGACTCCACCACCTGGACCCTACCTAACGACTCATGACTATGAACCGGGACCAACGGCTTTACTTCTCTTCCGAAGGAAGACGTGACCAAGATTTTTTCGCCTCCGAAAAACAACCGACGTCGATGGGATTGAACCCAGACCCACTGGGGTGCCAGTAGCAGGCACGCTTACCACTACACCACCGACGCCGGCTAATACACGATACTTGATAATACCAATTAATGAGTAAAATTTCAGCTCTTGAGCCACTGGGGTGTGAACGTTCACAGGCCTTAGCCTAAACATATGCTCATATTGAGAGATCCAAAGAATTCAAGTCCGCGCTGATGACACGGTGCTCCGTCCTGTTGGAAAATGACGTGTTGATGTGCTTCAATATTGGCTTTAATCCATGGCAGAACGTGGTTCTTCAGAATGTTCATGTTAACCTCGGTATTAACTTTTAATCCAGCTTTGATAAATACTGGAGGCATTTTCAAGCCATTGAACGCAATTGTCTCGAAAACCATGACTCCGCCGAATGTTTGGTTGTAAACTTGCATTTCACGTTCTCTGGAACATCCTCAATCTTCTTCGGCGAAATAAACCTGTCTTTACGTGTGTTAGATACGGGATCAATCGTGAACATTTCCTCATCGGAGAATACGATGATGGTACGCTTCTTTTTTAATGCTGACACCACACGTTTCGAGCGCTCCAGCCGTAGTTGTTTGATTCGGTCCGTTACAAAGGTGGCGCTTTACTCTTGCCCTGGACGAACATTTCAAGTCATCTTTGACTTGACAGAAATATCGGCTTCCTTAGCCAATTTCCGGATCGATCTGATAGAATTTCACCTCACTTTGTCTCTCACTAATCTGATGACCTTCGGTGTGCGAGCGGACTGTAGACGGCCACTTCCCGGCTTCCGTAGACGTGGTCCATCAAGGAGTGAAAGTTGGATACGGTAAACGGTAGCCAGGTGGCATCCCACAATCGTTGCAATTGGTTTTACGGGATTTTGGGCGAGCAGCAAACAAGTCACAACCTCCTTTGCGTACATTTTTCTCAACTTTGTTAAGGGTCACCCACAATTGATACGTTGCGGATGCGTTGACGTAAATTTGACAGAAAATCTACGGGAAAACTCACGCAAACGCATATGCAACGTGTCCATTGTGTGTCAGTCATTACTCGTGAACCGCTGTTTTGTTTACATCGTCTCAGAGTGTACAGTCAGATGATTACACTCACGCATTAACACAGTAAAAATAATGTTTAAAGCTACCAAAAAATAAGTATTGAAAACTTTCGCATTTTTTTATGGGTCATACTGTAAAATATATCTTTTTTTGAGATATGAAGCATTTTTTATGGGATTTAAATCGATTGTACGCTTTTCTTTGATTTTTCCGCGGTCTACTATGTTCTAGAAAGTTTTTCCTTTTTACTAAACATTTTGATGTTTCAATATATGGGGAGTAATTGATAATTATTAGGTGGGTACTGGGGCGTAGTAAGGCGGTGGCAAAAGTGGCCACCGCGAGGAGCGCCAGACGGCAGGGGCGCTGAAATCCAAAATTTTGTAGTGACAATCTATTGCACAAATTTAATCAATTCACTTTGAAAAATTATTATGCATGTATGTATGTATGGTAGCCACCATCCCTTCATGCCCTTGGCTTGGATGCAGCTCCACTTAATAGCACGATCAAATTGGGCCACCGATCTGAATTCACAATATCGCTGTATGAAGAGCCAAAAACGGAGGGCTGGACCCGTAAGCAGAGACTTCACTCGAAATCCACGGGAAATTGAGAATCTCCTTCCAACGATACGATCCAACAAATCGAATAAACCAATCCGCAATATTATTAAGCTTTCTACAGGATGGCTTGATGAGAAGGGCGCGTCAATCTCACTGTCAATTGTTGGAGTAGAATTCACAGCATCATAATCAAATCGGTAGGATGTAGAAAATGATGCCATTTATTCCCTCCTAGACTCAGGCAGTCAATCAAACGATCGTCCAGTTTCAGCTTGAATGAAACCCTGATGCTCCCTCCCAACCCAGTATTATATATATATATATATATATATATATATATATATATATATATATATATATATATATATATATATATATATATATATATATATATATATATATATATATATATATATATATATATATGTATATATATATATATATATATATATATATATATATATATATATATATATATATATATATATATATATATATATATATATATATATATGTATATATATATATAAGGTAAATAAAAGGTCATAATATGCAATTCATGTTGTATGTAATAGAGCAATGAAGTATACCAGAATATTTAATTAATATTAACATATAGTTGAAATTCGTCATCCTGTAATTTAAAAAAAATTAATGATGAAATAATTAAAACAGTATTAATAGGCATATGATAATAATATGTAACTTGTTGCATCTTTACAGCTCAATCAGTGGCAGACGAATGTTACTCTGGAATGTGAAGATCATTTTGCAAATAAATAAAACATAAAACATTTGATTATACATTAACAATAACAAAATATGTATGTATTCATGACATATAGATAAACATAAACAGCAGAATTGGAGAGCATTCATTTTTTTTTTATTTCCAATGATCTACACTAACAGAAAAAAAACCTCAGGATACAATGCAATAAAATATGTATAGTTGTCGCGATACAGCGTTTCTTACTCCACCGCTGGTTGCCAGGACAGACGCTGTTTGAGCCGCACCTTCTTGGTGGACAGACGCTCGGCACACACTTCCTCGATATAGCTGAAGTCAGAAGAACAACAGTGCCCAGGCTACACTTCCAGATAAGTATGCAACCCTTAGCTGGCGGAATTTGTCATCTTTTGACCCGTGGAAGCATAAGGTAGGAACTTATGAGACCAGACCTATGTTGCGGGGACGCACGCTCCTTTGTGACTCAGCATTTTGCAGCCCAATTCACTTTTAAAAATTGATAGTACAGAAAATAAGAGTGTATTGATGTACATAACATGCTAACTGCGATGGTCAGAATCAGGCTACTTTCTAAAAATTTTGCCTTCAGCCTATAGTTAAGTATTAGCCTATAGCCTCCACTTCGCACACGGCCATCAATTTTACTGTTTCAGAAAGCACACTTTCAAAATAACGAAAAAGTCATGTTTATTTTAGATTTAATAATTTTTTTAGGCAAATCATATTTGTATTTGTGTTTTATATAATATTTTAGTCTCGTTTAATCAAAATATTTAATCATAGCCAAGACTTCTAACTTTTCCTCGGACATAACCCATTAGCTTTTGCACAGTGGTAGTTTCCACCATTTTGACAACTTTTGGCAAATCTTTTTTAAATGTTTGGACGACATCCAAGCTGGTTTTATGAATTTTCGAAGCTTTGCTTTGGTTAAAGCCCAAAAAATCTCGATTGGCCGTGCCTCCGGGCAGTTCGGCGAATTCATGTCTTTCGGCACGAAACACACATTTTGACTTTTGTACCATTCTAAAGTGTCCTTTGCGTAATGACATGACGCCAAATCAGGCCAAAACACTACTTGACCTTCGTGCTGCCTATTCTGGAAACAGTCCTTAACGTATTTCTAAGTGTTCATCGTCTCCATTGTGATGTACAGACTAGATTTTTTTACCACACCCGCATATTGCCTGCCAAACCATAACCTTCTTACCGAGTTTTCGGTAAAAATTGCCTTCTCCGTTTCGGGGATGCCTTTGTCTTCGCTTACAGTATAGAATTGTGGTCCGGAAAGCGTTTTGTAATTAGTTTCACATACGTTTCCTCGTCCATTATTATACACCCAGAATTTCTACACAATAACGAATCATAGAGTTTGTGGGCCCGTGGTTTCACGGACGCGGCCTGTTTTGGGTTTTTTCTGCTTCCGGTATGGCTTTCTTTGGCACGCATGACGTTACTCGACGAGGTCTCTAGTTTTTTCGCAACATGCCGAACGGAAGTCGCTGGTTTTCGCTTGTGGGCATCCCTGATCTTTTTATTGATATCCAGACTAACAGGACAGGATTTCCGACCACTCTTCGGCGCATCTCCAAACGTACACTGTTCTCTATATTTTCGAATCGCAGATCGTACCGCTCCGACGCTTACACCCTCTTCCTTGGCCAATTTTCTCAAGGAGAGTCCGGTCACAGGGCACCATTTGTGCACGATACTTTTTCGTTATTCCGAAGTAAGACCGCGCATTTTGATAGGTAACTCAAAACTGAGCACTTTTTTGATGCTATGTCTTTCAGAAATGTGCAAACAATAGGACGCAGCCAAAACATGTTGAATTATTTCATTATATTCAAAGTAACCGTTAAAATAAGGTGTGCTCATACTTTCTGGAACAGTCGTTACGCAACAGAGGAAGGAAATGGGCTAACATAGTTCTTGTCCGTGTCCGCATTAGCTATTAAAAACACCACTATATGAATAGTAATGTATGTGTGCAATGAAAGTGTACTCGTTTTGCAACAGCCTTTTTAATATGAAAAACCCGCATTAATCCACCGATGGTGAGACTGAACCCTTCTTACACTTCACCAGAATTCAAATGTGGGCAATATTGTACTGGATACATATTTTCATCAGAAATTCCAAGAAGATTCAGAAATATTCAATATGCCATACATTCAGTTTATAAAATGAACTATTTGTCAATCCTGAGCGTATTGTTCAGCGATGTGATTAAAATATTACCATTAATAGTCTTTAATGACCTGTTTATGTTAGTTATATAAAAGGGGAAATTACATAAATACTAGAAATTTCATAAAATAAGTCCATAGAATGAATTATTAGACAATCCTAAGCGTCAATTTTGATTATCGATATGGATTCAATAAGCTTAATAAGTACATTTTCATTGAAAATTGGTTAAAGTATATGGAGACTAATTTTCGAATATACTCGTTGTAGTTCAAAACCAGACCACTCGAGCCAATCGATCCTGCTCTAATTCTATACAGTCGCATAGTGTGGCTAGTCCGCTATACACGGTGTTCAATAAGTTCGAATACAGGTTTTCATCATTGCGTAGGTATGCGCCATGTACATATTCTGCATTGGTATTGGTGTCAGCTTTAGCTTCATTCGTACGCTACCGAATGTGCGCGGTGTTGACATTCTGTTAGTTGTTGTTCGTTTGTTACGCGTGATGAAAGAGTATCGGGACTTCGTAATTAAGCGTTTTTTGAACGGTGAGCGACCCGGCGATATATTCCGGCTGCTGAAATCGCATGGGGTCAAGCGGAACTTTGTCTACACGACCATCAGGCGATACCGGGAGACGTCCTCGACCAGTGACCGTGCAGAGATCCGGTCGGCCGCGTTCAGCGAGGACGCCACGGGTCATCAAGATCGTGAGGGAGCGAATTCGGCGCAAAAGAACCGCTCAATCCGGAAAACGGCTGCAGATCTCAACGTTTCCATTGGAACCGCTCACGCCATACTCAGCCAAGGACCTGGTTTCGGGCCTACAAAAAACGTAAGGTCCATGGCGTTTCGGAGGCTACCAGCAAAAAGCGGTTGGATCGAGCCAGAGGATCCTCTCGGCACGCTGGTCAGGAGTTTGTTTTTCGGACGAGAAACTGTTCGTGCTGCAGCAGCCGCATGATGTGCAAAATGACCGGGTGCTGGGCGCCATCGAGGGACAGCATTCCTGAATCAATATAAACATCCCTCGGTTCCAAAGTGCCGCGTCGGTGATGGTTTGGGGGGCAGCGCTGCAAACTGGTAGCTACCCTTGGTGTTTATTGAAAAAAACGTCAAAATCAACGGCGTGCGCTACAAAAGCTGGGTTTTGGAAAAGGTTGTTGCCCCGAGTCTCCGAAGCCTCTACGGCGATGAGCATTACGTGTTCCAGCAGGACGGTGCACCAGCCCATACGGCAAATGTGGTTCAAGCCTGGTGTCGGGACAATTTAACCGACTTTCTGGACAAAACTTTGTGGCCTCCCAGCTCCCCGGACTTGAATCCTCTCGACTTTTTGTTTGGTCCTATATGATGGCGAAGCTGAAATCGAATACAAGGTCAGCACTTTGGATCATTTCAAGACGGTAATTCTCAAAATCTGGGACGAAATGCCCATGTAGTCCGTGCGTGCCGCCTGCGACGCGTTCGAGAAACGTTTGAAGCTCGTTAAGGAGTACAAAGGGGGTCATTCAAGAGAAATGTTGTAAACGTTCCTGTAAACATAGCTTTCAATAACATAAATCCAAAAATAAAAAACATGTTTTCATTTTTTTAACAAATTTTGAAAGTGTATCCGAACTTATTGAACACCGTGTATGTGCTATACAATGCACGAGAAGCGAAACAATAGAATGCAAGCGGCATCGATTGGGGTGAGTGGTCTTGTTCGGTTTTGAACTGCACCGAGTATATTTTCATCTCACAATTATGTGCTCTCAGGTATTGTTTTGGTCATATCTCCATGAAGGATTATTCAATCATAATGAAATTTTTGATTTGGAAATTTCATAGCTTTCATTTGGCATCAACAAAACTAAAATCGGTACACAAATAGCACAGTATGTAATCGGAGACTAAACTGTTTGATTACTATTATAATAGGCCTTCAAGTACTGTTTCGTTAATATCTTCGTAACGAAATGTCCGAATGAAAAAAAAATCAATAGCGTTCTATGGGAATGTTGTAGCTTCCATTTGCCGTCAACAGAACTGATGGGTCTGAGAGTTTTTTTTAAAAAATGAGTCTACGTGGTTTATGAACAGGTCTTTAATGTTAAAGAGAAAGGTCGATTCCTGAGGCAAATTCCATGATTCTCGATTTGTCCGGGACAGGAATGTTGTAAAAGAATTTAAGAAAAAACGAATATCTCAGTCCGAGTTTTGGCCAAAAAGTGAAACTGTCGTTCGGCCAGCAAGTGAGGTAAAGTGCGGGTCTGAAAATCGCGAATGAGAAAATTTAATGAAGGAGTACAACTGCTTGTTAATGGACGACGAAACATATTGCAAAGCTGGGTCAAAGAAGATTCTGGGACCCGAGTTTTAAACAACGGTTCAAGGAGGTTGCTGGACATTTTAATTAAAAAAAAAACTGTCGAAGTTTCCAAAGAAATGTCTTGTCTGGCAGGGAACATGAAGATGCGATCTCAGCGTCATTTTCATAATGACTGGCCCAAAAAAAAAACAAATTATCATAGAATATTACCTTAATAAACGAATATTGCCTAACCTCACCAATCAGATCAAGGACGGTGTGGCCTCTGCTGTACAAAGAAATTGTCTCCATTGTATTCGGTCCATGGCAAAGCCTCGCTGTCTGCGGAGGGTCCGCAGGTGGCCTTCCACTCGATCGTTGCGCCCATCCGTTTGTTTTCGTGAATCATTGTAATTGAGCTGTCGATCGACATTCTTAAGACATGCCCAGCCCATCGTAGTCGACCGATTATAGCGATGTGTACGATGGGAGGTTCTCCCAGCAACTGATGCAATTCGTGGTTTCTTCTCCTCCCCAACGTTCCGTCTTCCATTTGCCCTCCACCGTATATCGTATCGTACACTTTCCATTCAGAGACACCAAGGGCGCGTTAGTCCTCCACTAGCAATATCTATGTTTCGTGGACGTAGAGAACTACCGGTATAATAAATGTCTTGTAAATGGTCAAGTTTGTAGTTCGCCGAACTTTGTTCGATCTTAGCGTCCTTCGGAGTCCAACGTAGGCACGATTGCCAGCCAGAACAGATGCACGAATTTGGCTACTACCTCTATTTCATCACCGTTGAGTCTGAACTCGTGGTAGGAGGCTGACATTGTCTTCTCGTGAGCCTCTTCCCTTCGTGTATTTTATTTTCAACGTATTAATCACAAGCCTAATCCTACCAGCTTCAGCTTTAAGCCTGATGTACGCTTCCGCCATAGTCTCAAAGTTATGTGCTACGATATCAACGACGTTGGCGAAGCCAAATAGTTGGACAGACTTCCTAAAGATCGTGCCACCCGTGTCTATCCCAGCTCTTTACCTTGCCCATCATCTTGCCCTAACCCTCTCCGAGATTCAAAAGGACTCGAGAGTGGCCCTGATACTCGGACGACACACATCACTCTATCCATCGTTGTTTTGACTAACCGCATCAGTTTTTTCCAGAAATTCATATTGGTGCATAAACTGCCATAGCTGGTCTCGATCGATTGTATCATAAGCTGATGTGAAATCAATTAAAAGATGAAATGTGGGCTTGTTATATTCGCGACATTTCTGTAGCACTAGCCGAATCTCGAAAATCTGGTCCTTAGTAACGTGGGCACCCATGGGCGCTTGGTATTGCTTTAGGATCTCCTTTGCAATTGGTGACAGGCAGCGGCATAAAATTTGGGAGAGGAACTTGTAGGCGGCGCTCAGTAGCGTGATTGCACAATAACTGCAGCAACCCAGCTTGTCGCCCTTTTATAGATGGGACAATATTCCTTACATCCAATCCTCCTGTAAACATACCTCCCCCCAAATCTTGGTAATCGCCCAGTGCAGCGTCCTGACCAGTGCTTCATCACCGTATTAAAATAGTTCGCTTAAGAGTTCATCAACAACAGCAGCTTTGATGTTTTTCAACCGTTCAATTTCCTCCTCAACTTCTTAAAGAGTTAGGGTGGCGATCCTGTCATCTTCTGCCCCCGTTTTTGTTCGCTGTAACATTGACGTTCAGGTGCTCGTCGAAGTACTGCTTCCACCATTCAATCACATCAACTTCTTCTGTGAGAAGATTACCTCCCAGGTCTCTGCACATTGTGTTGTTGTTCTACGTATCGTTGTGACTTTGAAGGACTTCAGATCCTCACTTTTCTTTACTTTCTGGACGAACGATGGAGACAATTTCACTTCTTCGACCACAATTCGGACTGGGATATTCGGTTTTTTCTTAAATTATTTTACAAGTACTTTTAGTTCAACTGCATTCCTCTCCGCGACGAATAAAGCACTTTAGTAACTGTCGACTTTGCCGCACCGCGGTACGACATTTGCGGATTTTCCACCTCTTTGTGCAAATTAAAATAGAAGTGACTGTTGTGAAACGAATTGCACACATACGTTACTATTCATATAGTGGTGTTTGTATTAGCTAATGCGTACGCAGATAAGACTGTATAAAGGCATTTTCGGCGACAACTTTTTGCTATCTACATTCTTTATCTATGATTTTCTGCATTTGCATCACCAATTACATGGCATGAACATCTTTTAACACCATTTATTACCGAGCGCCATCTGCGATGTGTTAACCTCTATTAAGCTTAACACGGACTCTTAAATAAGATTAATTAAAAATTCCGGATGCTTTAGTTTGAAGGGTGTTTGTGATTAGAAACAAAATTGAAATGCGTTTTTTCTATAGTACATTGAATTGAATGTAAATCTTATGCCTATTATGTTGTCGGAATTATTGTGTGTTCCAACATACAATAAAATATAAAAATTGAAAAAAAAAAAAAACAGCCGTAAACCAGTTGAACGCTTTTGAACTTCTGGGTTCGGTTGCACTATTTTACTCTGCTGGCAGTGAACATTTCCGTTCGAGTAATGCGATAAAAACAAGCATTTGTTTTAGGTCAACATATTTTATTCGAGAAAAACAAAAATTACTTCTTATTATTTAATCGCGATCAAATCTGATGAATTAATCAAATCAAATGTCAATGTCTAATTTGAATTATAAAATCCACGCCTATCACTCGCTGGTTGATAACGAAACATTATCTTATCAGTCCTTCAATATCCATACTGAACTAGAACCTACATCACCTGTCTGGTTATATTTTTGCAAAAAAGTTCATTCCTCAACGGAGCACAACTTTCAAAGCAGCCCCCAAAATAACCAGCAGTGTCAACGTATTCGATTGCATCACGGTCACTGCCCCATTCAGTGCCTTTCCAATCCACTTTTCATAATGGGTTATGTCCATGTAAACTCCGGGATGATTGGGATGAGCACATCCAGAACCAAAGCTAACCACTCCTGCGACTCGGTTCTGACAGATTAGGGCACCACCGGAGTCACCCTGGCAAGCATCACGTCCGGGGGCACTGGCGCACATCATCCCTTTGACTAAGGTGCCCTGGAAGGCCGCGTTGCAATGTTCGAAGGAAACCACCTCGAGATTTACACGCAGCAGTGAAGGACTGATGTTCTGAGAGTTTTCACTGGTAACGCCCCATCCAGCAAGAGTACAAAGTTGGCCGGCTGATGGTGCGCTGGATGCACGCTTGGACGGATACAGGGAACTGGTTTTCATAAATTCACTTTCTAGCTTTACGAGAGCGATGTCATTGGCCATGGTCGTAGGATTGTATTTCTCGTGAAGGATTAGCGATTTCGCCTGTCGAACTTGGCGAGTAGGACTTCCCATCTTTGGTAGTACATTCAAATCGTCGGCCATGGCTTGTATCTGTTAGAAAGGATGATGATTTATTAGATTTATTAGTGGGAAAAGGTTTCTTTCCAAACATACCCTAGAGGCACTCATTGGGAATCCTTGAATATCGCTGACACAGTGAGCTGCAGTCAAGACGTGCTTCATACTGAGTAAAGTTCCTCCACAAAAATGAGCCGAGCTTAGCGATGTTTGCAACGACACTTTGGATGGAAATTCGCCTTGGGTCGCTGGAGTTCCTCCAATGATTCGTGGAAACCAAAGTGGTTTGCCGGAAGAATCATAGTGAGGGTGTTTGTATAGTGGAATGCCGGAAATGATCGACTTTTGAGTGGATGCAAGTGGTGGTAGATCATTGCTGGGCTGGAAAGGCATTGGCATTGTCACATTTGTATAATTTCTAGCTGGTAGTTGCGTTGGAACCATTGCGAGCGGTGGGAGACTGTTGCCAGAATCGAACGGCATTGGAACTGTTAAATTGGGTTTATTCAATGCCGATTCATTGTGAAGTTGAAAAACGTTATGCACATGGGTGATGTGGGTAACGTGAGTTACATTGGTGATTGTTCCGTTCTGTGGAATTGTACCGTTGAATAGTTGCGCGTTGATGGTTGCTAAAAGATAAAAGGTGCATCACGTGGATTTACGGAACAAGATTAGTATTTTCCACTTACCGATTGCAACCGCGATAAAGGTAACTTTAAACAGCAACATTTTTCGGAAGTTACTGCCGCGGTTCGTTGTCAAACAGTAACTGAAGTTTTTTTTATTGGAGAAATCGATAGCCGGTAGCAGTCGGTAAGTCTTATCAATTTACGCAATTAGCTAACTGATAAGCATTCGGTAGTTGCCACTGCGGTGCGTTACAAAGGGTTTAGGTATTGGATATGGTATAACTAGGTGTAACGGTTGTTTTAAGTTTTCGTATCATCTGTTGGAGGCAATGATTTTTCAAGGTACAGAAAGAATGTTAGTCGAGCAATGATCATTGACATTTTATTACCATATTCTTAGCTGAGCCAAGCTAAGGCCGGAGAGTCGAGCCTCTACTGTACACTAGGGTGCCAATTAAAAACGAATTTTTCTAATTTAAAAAAGAGCAGTGCAAAAGTTCTGTCTCCTTGAAAAAAGTCCCCTTGCTAAATTTGAGCTCACTAGTTAAGTGGACACCCAAAGCGGTCAAAGTTTGGCTTTTTCTGCCCATGAAAAATCTCCCAAGGGGGGATTATTGAAATTTCCCAGTTCGCATTTTTTCTATTCCAAATGTTTTAGAAATGCATCGAACGTCGTTAGATATTTTACCTCTTATGCTGTGCTTTTATAAACCAAGATCAGCTATCAATATCAACATAAGGTATTCATTTGTTATTTTCTCCTGCTCGGGTTGATGGAGTTGAATTCAATTGCTGCGATTTGCATGGCAATAGTATTGAAACACATCCTATAACATCGTTGGCAACTTCTAGCATATTCTATTAGGGAACGTCCATTAATTACGTTGGTCCATTAATTAGGGTGGTCTTTTTGTTGAGAAATATTTAAATAGTATCATTTGAAGTTGCTCCCGAACTCGAATCCCGGCTCGAAGGACCACCAAATATGGGGAACCGGGTTTTCTTTATTCCTTCGATCTTAAGTGGCTCCTCAACACTCGACCGAGTTTGTTTGGTTAATGGGTCGTTGGAGTGTTTCTTCCCAGAAAAAGGGCAATTCCTCTTCTGAATTAATTAACACAAACTTGCGGATAAAACAGTCTATTTACTATAAACACAAAACTACACCTTGTACATTTGTTTTTTACTTAATCCTTACATTAAAACAACTAAACGAAACCATTTTAAACCACGGGCCATGCGAAGCTCTTCGATGACGTGCTGGCGACTTGATTACGGGTCGAGTTGGAACTGGTACGATATAACGATTTTGATCACCGTCAAACCGGCGATCGATGTTCGTAGATATCATAAATAGTGAGAATGAGATCCTGCTCTCTCATGACCTCCGGATTACCCCCTCTGATCGGCATAATCACCACTGCCGTCGTAAGGTAGGTTACCTCATCGATGGCTCTCATGATCTTCCTACACGGCCAGAAATTGAACTCAATTTGAGAGGCCACTTTACTCAGTCGCCTGAGAACTGCGACTCAGTTTCGTGAAAAGAAGAGCTACTCATTCTATGCTCAACATAAATAGAATGAAGTTTTGCAGAAACAGATAATTTCTCATCTCCATGTGAAGCGCTAGGAGTGGACAGTAATTTTATTGATAGAACGAATAGACAAGAAGAGAAAGTGTATTGATAGTTCCGTATAGGGCAACGGCAGGCTTTGAAATTGAAAGATACAAGTTTTGAAAACGAGCGGAGGGCATTTGAATGGTAGTATCCGATCAGGCACGTCAGTCAAGAGGATTTCCCCCCTTGCCTATCCTGCATGGGGTAGTATGACAAAGGGTTATGTGGCACTCCGGTTCAAACCGATGACGATCACATAGCGTGCATGGGCTTCTGTGATCAGGTTACCCACATTCGTTGTGCAAAACTGAACGCTCCGTTTGTCAAAAAAATCAGTGCGACAGTGCGCTGATCTTATGAATTTAGCTCGATTTAGGACGGTCATCAATTGGCAGCGCAATCTGCTCTATTAAGGACAACCACGGGAAGATAATAACTGAACTGAAGCAGAACACTCAAAGGACCTTATGCCACTTCTCGGAGGAACTAAGATCCTGCCATCAAACTCTGTTTTAACAGTTCCTCCGCCGAAGGAACTGGAATTGTTCTATCGAGAATCCACCCGAGCGTTAAATCCGAAGCGGTCATGCGTCAAGCTAAAGACTGCTTACAAAGCGAAGATCCAATCAAGGTTGTCCCGTTGGTGAAAAAAAATGCGCATTTGGCTTCCATGAACTTCATCTCGTTCAAAATTGGGATGGACGTAAACTATCGGAATGTAGCTCTAGATCCGGTCTCGTGGCCCAACGCAATCGTGTTCAGAGAATTTGAGGATGTAAACACAAATAAATATTGGGCGCCGACCAAGACTCGCATATCTGGTTCAACACCACGAATAGAATTAACACCTGCCTCCGGCTCGAATCAGTCAACAAGTTTTTTATCACCAGCTTCGGACATGGGTACACCATCAATGGACTCCTCGTAGATTCATCGCCATCAGTCATCCCAGAACGCGCTGCCTGCCGCACTATGGGAGATCCCAAGCCACTCGGCCCAGTCAGCGCGAGCCGTTTCCTGCCATCAAAGTCGTTCTGACCCTTCGGTTGAGTTCGGTGGGCGGGTCTCCCAACCTCTTCGCTCAGGCAAGTATGCATTCGTTTTCGACAAATCTCCGCTCAATCATCCTCCGTGTTCTAGCGCCTGCAATCGACGTCCATAAAGCGAACAATGACTAAGTTTTGCAAACTGGACACCGGGACGCACAATTGTCGCAAGCTCTAAGGAAGCCCCTAGTCCACTCAAAGTAGTCAAGCTCCACCTGCCAGCGACCAGCAGCCGTCCCGTTCCTGTGTTTGAGTTGGGAGACGGGGTCTTCCGGACCTCTACTTCAGGCAAGTACAATGCTTCTTCGGAAAACTCGTTCCCTGAATCGATTGTTGTTTCCAGTCCATCCCCTACAAGACAGCCCCGATCTATCTCTACAACTTTGCACCTGACCGAGTTCGCGACAACGATCTAATCGAAACCCATTGCCGGTCCGTTTTCGCGATAATGGAGAATGCAACTCCTGTTGACGAGATGATCGTCCTTGGCGACTTCAATCTAGCTGGTATATCGTGGAAAATGTCTCACATCGGCTTTCTCTATCCAGACCCAACACGCTCTGGGTCAGTTAGTCTTCTTGATAACTATAGTGCAGCCACGCTATCTCAAATCAACCACGTTGTAAACGAGAACAACCGAAGCTTAGACCTCTGCTTTGAAAGCGCTCAGGTCACCGCTCCATTCACCTCTACGGCTCCAACTCCACTGGTAAAGCTGGCTCCTCACCACCCTCTTTAAGTGTCGCCGTGGAAGGTAATTATGTTCGAGATTTTGACGGCATTTCTGCTACTGTGTCATACGATTTCCGGAAAGCCGATCATCGTAGTATCGTCGGCGTGCTGTCTAACATAGCCTGGGAGAGCATCCTTGATCCCAAAAACGTCGATTCCGCTGCGCAAACTTTTTTACACGTCTTGGCATATGTCATTGACAGGCACGTTCCGAAGAGACCCAAGTAACCAGAAGTTCAGATAATTCTTAAGTGACGAACTCAGAAGTTCTCATTTGGTTCGAATTCGGTTCTATGCAACTTTAACCGAACTTAATGCTCAATATGGTTCCGATAATATTAATCGGAACTTCAAAGTTCACGAGAAGTGCCTTCATCTCCCTAAATTGAACTGCAAAGATCACATTTGGTTCGTAAGGATCCTGTTCCGAACTTCTAATCACAAGTTCGGTTAGACAATTAACCGAACCGTTAATCAGCGTAGAAGTTCGAAATTATTCTCACGCTGAACTTTTTTTCTACCTTAAAGTTCGTGTCAAATTCCGATAACACCCTATCCCACTTTGGTCTCGACAAAAATCGATGTGAAGAACCAAATCGCCAAGTTCGGTTAGACAATTAACCGAACCATTAATCAGCCAAAAGTTCGCAATGATTCTCTCATGGAACTTTTTTTCTACCTTGAGGTACGTGTCAAGTTCGATGCGAACTAAGAAACGTCAATCAATTTTGTTTACGTTTGAAGTGTTTTGGTTACATTTGTGCTCCAATTCATCAAAAATAAAATGGATTTTTCAAAAGCGATTAAAAAGAATGGTTTACATTACTACTATCGTAAAAAGCTATTGGCCAAATGGGAAACGAAAAATAATGCTTCTACTGTGCTAGGTAATATAATAAATTAATATGAGACCTCATGTTATCCTGAAACTATTTACTTCTTTCAGGAAATCGCGAAGACAATGCTCTACCTTCTACGTCTGAAAATATTTCGTGCAAAAGGGAAATCGACTTCGATTATCCGATGCTTACGCCACCAGAAGCAGATACACCTGAGGACAGTGAAAGTGATATTCATGAAGACGATGGAGATGCGAGTGACAAAGACCCATTCAACGATTCACTTGACGATTCATATGCACCTCAAGCCGACGGTAATTATGATGTATTGGATCAAATGGATTTGAGTGATTGCATTCGATACTGGGCTCTCAAAACAAACCAATCACATCAGTCCATTGATATGATTATGGAAATCATCAGGAGGAAAACTTCCGGAAAACTGCTACCTCGTTCTGCAAGAACTTTGCTGAAAACATTGCGGAAAGCAACATCTGAAATTGTAGAGATCGCTGGCGGACAGTTCTGGTACAACGGCTTAGGAAAATGTCTGAGTAATTTTTTTCGGTAAGCCAATGGCATGCCACGAGCCATCTATAACAGCCTAGTTCTATTTTCCCAATTGTGCAACTATTTATTTTGTTCTTTTACCACAGATATACAGACCAGTCGTTGAACATCTCGATAAACATCAACATTGATGGGATTCCGCTATACAAAAGTAGCAAAGTGCAATTCTGGCCTATACTATTCAATATTACTGAAATGCCTGAGGCAGCTCCAATGACCATTGCCATATTTTATGGAAAAACTAAGCCAACTAGCTTGGATGGTTTTCTAAAACAGTTAGTTGAGGAATTGAATGATGTTCTGAACAATGGAATTTCAATCAATAATTGCAGAATAAATGTTAAACTAAGGAGTTTCATTTGTGACTCCCCAGCACGGGCGTTTTTGAAAGGTTTGTTGAACGCAGATGATAACTTTGGTTGTTCATATTATTTTATTTTTTTTAATACTTTGTTGTAGGTGTAGTAAACTTCAATTCAAAAAATGGATGTCTAAAGTGCGAGGGTGAAGGCGAGTACTCTCATGTATCAAGAACAGTCGTGTTTACATCGGTGAATAGTACGAAACGGAGCGATCGAAAATTTAGAGAAAACGCTTACAACTTTCATCAGAAATCTATCACACCTTTACTACAAGTTCCCTGTTTGGATTTGATCGAAGATATCATCGTTGGAGATCGCTTGCATCTGATAGATCTAGGTATGATGAAACGGTTGCTGCTTGGATGGAGAGATGGTACTTTGGGCTATGGTGCCAAATTGTCAGCTCAGCAGACGGACCAAATCTCCCAGATGTTGAGCAATATACAATTACCCTCAGAAATCCATCGTAAGCTACGTGGAATGGACCATTTATCTTTTTGGAAGGGTTCTGAGTTCAGTAACTTCCTGCACTACGCAAGTATAGTGGTGCTGAAAGAAGTTCTTTCAACTGACCACTACAATCACTTCTTGCTCTTGTATTGCTCGATTACAATGTTGTCTTCAGAAACATTCAAATCAAATTGGCATGTTGCAAGGAAAATGCTGGAAAAATTTATCACCGAGTACATGGAATTCTATGGAGAGCAATATCTGACCAGCAACGTGCACAATCTTCAACACATTGTCGATGAAGTAGAGCGATTCGGACCGTTATCAACGATATCAGCTTATCCCTTCGAAAATGCTCTGCAGCGATTGAAACACCTTCTCAGAAGCGGATGGAGAAGTCTCGAACAAGCCGTCAATAGGCTTTCTGAGATTGATACGAAGGAGTATTATACCACCCACAAATCAAAACCGCGTCAGCAAAACTATCCTGGAGTCAGAATCTGCGAGGCAAAAAGTAATCGACGTAAATGCAAGCTGTTTCTTGAATGATTCGGAAAGAAACGGATGGTTCCTTACCCACGAAAACCAAATCGTGCGCTTCGATCAAGTTTCGGAATCTCCCCAGTTGCAGATCAACGGAAAAGTCTTAAAGTCAAAAGAAGATTTTTTGTCTATCCATTTGTTTCATCTTTCTTGAACATTTATGTTGGAATTAAGAAAAGTTTGTCAAATACTATTTCGAATTTTAGCTGTAGCGACATAAAATGCAAATTAGTGGCAATTCAGTTTAGAGATAATTATGTATTTATTCCATTGGTACAAACACTGATATAATCAGGTAAAATCAGGTGCTTTATTTCAATGGAAACAAATAAATGCAATTCAAAACCAATTCACCGTCTAACATAGTATTAATATCATAAAAAGATGTCATTAAAAACACTGGTATGAATAGAGGTACTAACAACAGCAGTAGTAAGGTAAGCGTACCGATTGTAATCATCTATGGTCCTTATCGTAACAAAAACCAGTGTTGTTTAACTTAAAAATAAAAACAAAATCAATCCGTGCTGTACAGTATAAGCTAGCAATTTAAAAACTTAGACAGAACAGGCACAAACTTCAACAAAACCGGTACAGTTACCCTATTCAGTCACTGGAATCGTCAGCGCCACTCGATTCGGAGAGAAAATTAGCATACTCTTGGGCGTCCGACGAATCAACACATGATTCAACAGTTTCGTTAACGCCAGGCTCAATGTGTCCGTTGTCATCTTCATCATCCTGTCCGTTCGGAGCGTTCGAAGAATCAATAGGATTCGGATCAGCTTCATCTCCCGTTCTCTCTTCTTCAGGTTTTCGGTGCTTCCTCACATGACGGGTTCCTCGACGCCTACCATGTACCATCATGCGCTTAAGCGAGTTCTTGAGCTTTTTCATGAAAAAACTTGCCAACTTCTGTTGGGTGACTATTTCCGTGTCATCGGTCCCAATAAATTGAAATAGCTGCAGAATGTTACGGTTTGGCATAATGGCAATTTTTGGTCCCTTTCGACCGACTCCAGTCCAACTACATTTAGTTTGAAACTCCTTACTGAGTAGCAAATCCAGCACAGCTAACATGCGATTATCTGCACAGTCACCTGTAGCATTCGTTCGCAACCATTTGACCTGAAATCAAAATTATCGAGTGAATTCAATGCGTGAAATAATTTGATCATGTTTACCATGTTTGATTTGAAATCATTGTTCGCCAACTTAAGGTCCAGATCAGCAAGCTGTTCCGCGTTCTGGATGGGGTCGAACCAGATCGATGGTGCTTCTTCGTTGAGTGTCTTCTGCGAGCTCAGTTTCCGGATGGCGTCCACGATAAATTCGTTTTGAATAACGATATCCGCTACCCGCTTCTCCAGTCGATCCAACCGGGTATTCGTTTGGTGCTGCTGATCAAAAATTGCACTCGTCGTGTTGATCACAAATTGCATATCCGTCGTAGCGTTACCTGAATTTTTAGGTAAATTCGATTCGTGAACAGTCTCGTAGGCCACATACTGAACAGTTGAAGAGTTGTCTGCAGAAATGGCTGTGACAACAGCAGATGGCGATACTCCCGGAGGAATGGTCTCGTAATGAACGGTCTGGCTGTTCTTCTCTGTTGATGCCGCTGTGGCATTGAATATTGTTTTTGGTGCTGCCTGTGGAGTGTGGATATCAGTTTCCTTGTTTTTTCCGTAGCTACGGGAGTAGTATGCTTTGGTTTCGTTACCACCGTGCGACTGGAAGCAGGTAGTATTGGCGTGGCTGGTGTTTGAGGAAGCATTTCATGTTGGACGGTACCTGGTACCTCAACGACGATAGTTTCCGGCGAATGCGTTGTTTTCTCCACTGGTGTTGTAAAGGTGCGCTGTCCAGAATGAGCATTTTCTGGAAGTTGCCAGTGTTAGGATTGACGAGTTTTCTCTTTCGTCGAATCAACTGAGCCGCATCAGATGACGATTCTCCCGACAAATCCTCCATCATACGTTTGGCTTCGGGTAGAGATGATATGGGATTCCGTTTCACACTGCATTTATATATGAGCCACGACTTGTTCGGACTGCTGTATTCATCACGGAGGAGTTTTTCTTGTTCCGTGACACTTTTCACGTTTGGCCACAACACAACACTTCCGTTCTTAGAGCTTCGCAACCATTTGTCCGGAACGACAGACAGCTCCTTGTGGCCACGAGCGTTAACCGTTTCGACCACGGCGAATGGCATTTCTGTTCGATTTAAAACTTGTCATTCAGCAGATTTTAGTATAAGTAGCAGTGAACTTACCAAGTTTTATAAATTTGTAACGCTGTGATGCAGTGAAATTTTAGCGTTTTAGTCTACAAAAAAGCAGCGTTGATTCGGAGTGAGATGTGCAAACAAAACAAATGTTGAACGTCAAACGACAGCGCTCCAATGATAGATACTATAAAATTTATAGATTGGCGCAGACAAAGTCAAGAGTAGCAAATAGAATATGACGTTATATTTGTTTCTGGGAGAACTTTCAAAAATTAAAAATCGTCCTTCAATAAATAGTACTAATGGAAATACCGTCATAACTATGAAGTCAACGGTGTGTTTGACATAATTTTCAACCATTAAAATATTTCGTAACATTACAGAAAAAAGAACTACTCAACCACGTATATGCCCATCTATGTAAACAATAGTATCTATAGTTCCGATAACGCTCTAACCGAATCGAATGCTTAGGGACTGAACCACGTTCGGTATGAAATCAACGCTTGAAGTAAAATATTGGAATGCTCAATCTGGTTCAGATGGAGCAGTGGATAGACATCGCGGTTCTAAAGAGAAGGGTTCGAGTTCGAAACTTAAGGTGAGTAAAAATAATTATGTAATGATTAATTCAAAATTAAATTGTAATTATAATATATAATACCCTACTAAATCTTAAATCGAAAAATAATCATTCCTTAGCCACTCTCATCAACAAAAATGTGAATTAAACAACTACACAATAATACGCAAATTTTTTTTTCACTGATTTATTGAGTTCAGTTAAGTTCATACAGCAAGCTGAATAGCATTCTTTTCAGCGGCTTAACCGAACTTCTGTGAACTTTGAAGTTCGGTTAAGAAGCTGCTTAGCATGCTATTGGAAGCTTAATCATCCAAACCGAACTTTAAGGTTCGGTTAATTACTTAAAAATGACGCTGACTCCTTTGCTGAGCTGAATAAGCCTAAACATCCCCTTTTAACCGAACTTTGGGTTACTTGGGGAGTCCACCAAAAAGAGTCGCACCTTTCTTGGCAAACTAGCGAATTTCGAAAACTGAAATCGACTAAGAGAGCGGCTTTGAGAAACTTCACTAAATATCGTACGCTTGCGCTGAAAAACCACTACGTCAGGCTCAATTATGAGTTCAAGCGAGTCAGCCGTCGATCCTACTTGTCATATTTACGAGGGATTCAGTCCAAACCCAGGTCACATCCGAAGTCTTTTTGGAAGCATGTAAACGAGCTGCGCTGAGAGTTTGGCCTACCATCCTCAATGGTGCTAAACGGTGAAGTCGCTTCATCCCCCCAGGAAATATCCCGCCTGTTTTCCGAAAAATTTTCCAGTGTTTTCTCCGGTGAGAGATTGACTGATGAACACGTTACATCAGCAGCTAACAATGTGCCACTATACGGTCAAGCACTGGGAATAATCAATGTAAACGTCGATATAATTACAACCGCCGTAAAACAACTCAAGTCGTCTTTCAATCCTGGACCTGACGGGGTTCCGTCAGTATTCCTGAAGAGACACATTACCTGCTTACTGACACCGTTGCTGCGCCTATTCCAAATGTCCGTCGCAAGAGGAGTGTTCCCATCCTGCTGGAAATTTGCTCATATGTTTCCGGCCCACAAGAAAGGACGCAAAGGAGACATGAATAATTATCGTGGAATCACTTCGTTGAGCGCGATCTCGAAGCTATTTGAGTTAGTCGTCATGGAGCCTCTACCTTCTCATTGCAAGCAATATCTGAGTAGTGATCAACATAATTTAACTTCCGGTCGTTCCACCACTACTAATCTACTGTGTCTTACATCCTATATCACGGATAGTATGGCTGCACGAGCTCAAACTGACGTCATAGATACCGACTTGTCAGCAGCATTCGACAAGCTGAACCACGCCATTACAGTTGCGAAACTAGAAACACTTGGGGTTAGCGGCAACTTTCTTCGATGGTTTCGCTCATATCTGACCGATCGACAGCTGATGGTCACTATTGGGAACTGCCAATCTGACATTTATCCAGCCACGTCAGGGATACCTCAAGGAAGTCACCTGGGATCGTTGATCTTCCTTACTTTATTTCAACGATGTGAATTAAATCATCGAAGGCCCACGACTATCGTATGCAGACGATCATAAAATCTACGACCGATGACTGCATCTTCCTCCAACGTCAATTCAAAACTTTCGCCAGATGGTGCAGTTTCAACAGAATGGTAGTTAACCCTGCGAAGTGTTCGGTAATCACGTTTTGTCGGAAGAAAGAACCGATCATATTTACGTACAGATTCGAAGGATCAACAATAGATCGTGTGAATCAAGTATAAGAATTGGGAATTATTCTGGACTCTCAACTTTCATACAAGCAACACATCTTGTATGTGGTTGATAAGGCGTCGGGGACATTGGGCTTCATCTTCGGGATAGCAAAAAAAATCTCTGACATCTCCTGCCTCAAATCACTGTACTGTTCGCTGGTGCGATCCACATTGGAGTATTGTTCTACAGTTTGGAACCCAAATTACAACAATGGTGCCGAGAGAGTGGAGTCCGTTCTACGACGCTTTCTTCGATTTGCTCAAAGGAACCTGTCGTGGAGGGACCAGTTTCATCTGCTCAGGTATGAAAATCGTTGCCTGCTGATCGTTCTGGAGCTTCTCCGTACCGGTAGAGATACCTCGAGGACGCTTTTTATTGCAGATACATTACAAGGCAGAATAGACTGCTCTGCAATCCTGGAGCAAATAAATGTCAACTTTCAACCTAGAGCGCTTCGAAACAATATGATGCTGAGATTTACTAGGTTTTTCAATGTTGCTTCCGGTGTTGAATAACTATATGACCGTATTTATGTACATGTATTTTTATTTTTTGACCCTACGCTTTAAATTAATTTATTTTCAACATCATTGGGGCCACATTGAGCCTGTTGATGTCAATAACAAGTAAATAAATAAATTTAGTTGCTTAGTCCCATGTCATCATTTCGAACAACTCAATGGGGCTTTACCTTGTAGTTTTTTACACAACAATTTATTTCCTGTCATTGATCGAACTGTACACTCCCGCTTTACTTTACTCAATTTTTGAGTACAATTGTTTGCTATCTCTTTTTCTCTCACGGAAATGTTACTCAATTTTCGTTAAAAAGTGGATCAACTCAATTTTTGAGTAGATCCACTTTTTACGAAAATTTAGTAAAACTTCCGTGAGAGAAAAAGAGATAGCAAACAATTGTACTCAAAAATTGAGTAAAGTAAAGCGGGAGTGTACAACTTTGTGCTTAACATAGTTTCATGGTGAATATTTTCTCCCTCACCTTCGCTGTCTAAATTTATCGCATTAGCATAATGATTAGAGCCGAAAATAAAATGGCACCCAGCGATAGATTGAACATGGAGGAACCTCTGAAAAAGTACAAATTGTTAGTGACCCAAATTAAATGCCAACACACCACTTCGTAACATACCCATCAATGCCTGGCCTGGGAGTTGGGCCCGGTGGTGGGTTGTCGGACCGGCCAAACTGCTGCTGAATCCAATGATGGTAATAGCGAACCTGTGTGAAAACCGTGGCCGTGGCATTTGCCGCGCATCCGAAACCAAACGACGCAACACCAGCCAGTAGGCCGTCACAATACAATCCTCCGCCACGGTTTGGAAGGCAAAGTGCCTCATTCGTATTGGCTGTCGTAACGCAAATCATCGGATCTCGAATCATTCCATTGTACATGGTGTTGCAATCTGTTCGTCTGTAAATCATAACTGGCAGCTGCTGTAGAGGCAAGCTTGCAATTCCCTGCGCCCAGTTCCATCCTACTACCTGACATTGGCCATTTTCTGGGATTATCCGGTGAGCCAGTTCTGCTGGTGCAATATGCGGTTGAGGAACTTCTGGGAATTGTAATGGCGATGAAGTGCGTAACACGGCAATGTCATTCTCAAAGGTAAAGGGATTATAATGAGGATGGACGAATATACGATCAATAAACACGGTTGGTGTGGTTGCGTCAATGGTGATGACTCCAGCTCGGACACTGAACTGATTGGCAGCAATCAAGTTATTTTGACCATCCAGGACGCAACTTCCTGACGTCAGAATGTGATTGTTGTTGAGAATGGTTCCTCCGCAAAACACCGCCGGTCCGATGTTAATGCCCACATGAGACGGAAAGTTCCCTATGGCTGCTGGAGTTCCACCTACTAGGAACGGGCGGACTTCCGTCGATGTTACCGTTTGTATTACCAAGACTGTGAAAAAGAAGAAGACGCTATCAAGTCCAGTTTATTTGAAACAGCCTCATTATATACCTGCGATAACCCACGTGATTCTAGCGTTCCCCATGGCTATGGAACTTTTACTTGACGTGGTTGGTTCAATACTAACGGTGCGATATCTTGATTTCTCTCCGGCAGTGGACAAGCGCTCTGCCGTCACTCGTTTATCGGAATTTTTGTCAGATTATTTACGATCAAAGAAATGTTTTTATCAAGTCCCGTAGTGGTGGGCCGCCGACTATCTTAGTAAATTTTCGGACAAGGTAAATCATGACTCGTGGGTAAACTCATTCGAGAAATTTGATGACCAATAGCGTTCTTCTTGAAGCAGTCTCTGAGCATTTCGTCATGTTTTATGTGCGTCGTAGTTACAAATCTAGGCTACTCGAAAAATATTAACCTCACTGATAAAAAGTGCACGGGCTATGACGTATGCATTTTAAGGAATAAATGTGAATCGTCTAGTAAATTTGGATCGATCAACTATGTTTTGACCATTATGAATTAGTTTGGAACATATCTTGACAGCTTGATTGACTGCTACTGTTTTGCTGATAAGATAAGTTTACCAACATCGATCATCATTGATGATGAAGAAGTTGACATATGGCACTCGATAGTAGCAATTGAGCGATCGATTGGGTGAGATGTGTTTCAAACTGATGTGCGTCATTATTATTGTCTCAGTGGTCCTAAGGACCGATGGTGCCACCGTACTTCCAGATCCATTGCTGGTGGGTGGAAGTACTTCCTCCTGGGGTGGTTTTCCATCAGCAGCGTTTATAAGGACTCCATTTTTGAGCTACTGTGGAGCGGCAGTTATTCACCCGGAATTCATTCTTACCTTAGCTCAGTGTGTTTTCAATGGAACTACTCAGACTTCGGTTAAGGCAGCCAACGTGGAAGTCATTGCTGGGGATTTGAATATCTTTCCGGAGTCTTTTCAGAGGCAAGCAAGAGATGTGCTTGAAGTTATTGTGCATCAGAACTACTCGGAATACAGTCTACACAACGACATTGCTTTGCTGCGAGTAGATCGTCCTTTCATTTTACCTTCCAATACGGTTGAGTTAGCAGTTCGGAGAAGTCGAATCATCCCTAATGGAGCTTCGTGTGAACTTCCCGGATGGGGTATTTCCAGAACGGTATGCATCTATGTTCTACTTGATTTGTTCATATTTTCAAAATTTATCCCACAGACTTCGGTAGGTAAGATTGAATCCGGTCAAAAATACCTGAGTTTGGAGATTCTGGACCGTGATGAGTGCAATGACGCTGGCGTCCATGCGAGTCGCGTGCGGGAAAGTATGCTATGTGCGGGAAATCTATTCCAGAGTTCAAATGCGGCCTGCAGCGGAAATTTCGGCTCTCCGCTGTACTGTGAGGGACAGTTGACCGGATTGTTGTCGTTTGGGGTAAACTGCGGATTGCCAAATGATCCGCCAGTATTCACTCAGGTTCGGTTCTTCAATCGCTGGATCGATGAGCAAATTCGGAACCGTACGAAAAAATGAGCGGCTGATTTGTTTTAAATTATCTCTATCTTCTATCTATTGTAAGAGGTTGAAGCTCTTCGCACATTCAACTATTTGGTAAATGCATCAATAAATTAGATACACTACATGGAATATTGGCTAGCTGTCATTATTTACTAACTTTTGCTAGACTTTTACTGCGTTTAAATGTTGCGCCAAATCACTCATTTAATAGTTGTTTGCCACCAGATTTTCAAACGTCTTCAATATTCTAGATCCTTAGACTTAGATGAAATCAAGTCTATGTCCATTTAGAATCGGAAATAATAAAATCATCTGTATCTCGGTAACGGATTGACGTACAAATAAGTTTAATACATCAAAACAAAGGTAATTCACTGTTCTTTAAAGAAAATGTCATATCAATACAAGTCATTTCTCTTCGTTCGTCTACTGAAAATTCGCACTTTATTCTTTATTCCTCCCATCAAACGCTGCACACCTCCGGAGTCAACTTCCTTGGCACATTTGTTCCACATTTTGATCATCTGAGTCACATCTCGAGCCGTTTTTTCCACTTTTCTTAAGCTTCCGCTTCCTGATTGCCCAAAATCTCTCGATGGGCCAGAACTGCGGGCAGTTGGGTGGATTTATGTTTTTATCGATGAAATCTTCGTTATTATCGTGGTACCACAAGATGACTTCCCGGCTGTAGTGGCAACTCGCCAAATCTGGCCAAAACTTCACGGGACCTTTATGGGCTTTTCATTAGAAAGGTAGTAGGCGGTTTTTACGGCATTCTTCCTCGTACAGCTTCAAGTCCATCGTTTTATTCGTCACGAACACTTTGGTCTTTGCTCCGCAGCTGCCTATCCCTTGCCAAATCATCAGTTTTTTTTTTGGCAAATTTGTCCATAAAAGCAAACTTAAACTTCGCAGAAGGTAGATCGAAGTAATCCGCGCTAGAAATCTGACGTGTTGATTTTTCAGCTGCGTTTTTTCCTCGAATTGAAAATAGTTTAGTATTAATTTTTAACAGTTAAAAATTTGTTGTTAATGTGTTTTGTGAAATTAAGTCGATTGTTTTCTGATCAAAGTTTCGGTAGTGAGTGAGGTTTTGCAGCGGAAAATTTCAGTTGTCACTGAACGATTACAATTCTACCGGAAGGAAGTATGAAAATCGAAGGATCGCCGCTTTGAAGTGAAAATGTACGAGGGTGTGTCACCGGCCGCCTGGAAGACTATCTGGTTTTAATCGTTGGACGAAACTGTAAACGCTACCAGCGGACAAAGTTGCTGCTGATTTCGAGCGTGCAAGCAGAAGAGTAGAAGAAGATCTCACGTGTCTTTCAGAAAACCGCGCTAGGAAACCTAAACACCATGATTAGCTAACGATTGTCTGTATTTTCGCTTGTTCCGCACCCTTCCAATTATATGTTGTTGTAGTTGCCACAGAAGGATACCACAAGGCGCACTCGGTTTTCCGGCAAAGTTTAATTTAAAATTCAAATATTTTAACTCGGGGTCAATTGAGCACGTTTCGGCGACGGAGAAGATAAAGAAGAGAAGGCACGCGTTTGACGTCGTCGTCATTCCGAGGACAGTGGGAGTTAAATGATTTTAGAGCATCGGAAGCGAAACCCCACCCCCACCCACACTCTCTTTGGTCGACAACGTGTGAAGGAGCTCATGCTGTGAGGACGAGATTCGCTGCTTTCAGCAAGATGATGAATGCCCCGGTGAATTTTAACGAGGCCGGATACCTTGGGGGCTATTCATAAACAACGTAGACTTTTCTGGGGGGAGGGAGGGGTTTGGCAAAAGTCTACGCTCCATACAAAAATAAAAATAAATGTATGGAGAAAAGTCTACAAAGGGGTCAGTTCGTATTTGGAAGTGTTTCAGTACAGACGTATTACAGCAAGTGTTTCGCAGCAATCAAGTGATATTGAATTTGAAAAAAAGGGCCATTGTCCCGTAAGATAGCTTGTGTCGCTATTGTTAGTTGGATCTATAACAGAACAGTACAAAATGGAAACAAATAAGGTTCATGCAAGTTGCCTGAAGGTCATTTCGGGCCAAAAACAAAAATGCCAACGAACCGGGAGATTTTCGGTTTTTTCCGGACGCGGAACTGGACATGTGACATGTTAAGTGCAATGTTCAGGGAACCAAAAGAATACGCAGTGTATGTTATGTTTCGTACAGAGGAAATGATGATGGCTGAACTGTTGAAATGTCCACCATCAGTTTCGTTTGTAGGAGGGTCACCATGAGACAAAAGTTACGTTCGCTACAGCACGAGGTAACTTCAGGTACGTGCGAATTTTTGGTCTTCCTATTGAGGTGGATGATAAGCACGTGGCGGCTGCCATGTCTAAGTACGGAAAGATTCAGCACATGGTACGCGAAAGGTATGGAGCAGACACAGGTTACCCTATCATGAATGGAGTGCGTGGCGTCCATATTGAGATGGAAAATGAGATCCCAGCACAGATCTACATTCAACACTTTCAAGCGAAAGTGTTTTATGATGGTATGTCAAGCAAATGCTTTGTGTGTGGTGGTACAGACCACGTGAAAGCGAACTGCCCCAAACGTACATCTGTCAACGGACGACTGAATCGGAATAGTGGACAACCTACATATGCAGGAATCGTTCTTGATGTGAAGAAAGACGAATTCCCTACGCTCATCGACATTTCAAGAGAAACATTAGGTGGTACCCAAGTTGAAACTCTGATTGGAGCTCAAAATCCGCCATAGTTGTAGGCGAAGGCTCGAGTCCAGCAGCTGGGCCATGTAAACCACTGATTGTGCCGACTCTTCTTCAACATTCAACGCAAGAAGCTAAGACTGGAGCTAGCGATGAAATCTCTCCAAAACCAGACAAGAACCAAGATGACGATTTAATGGAATTTGAAGAAGTCAAATCTAAAAAACGCTCAAGAAAGCAGCAAAAGGACACGGTTAGTGAAGGCCAACGTTCTAGTTCAACAACGTCGGATTCGGATGGCAACGCAGCGGTAAAAATTGATATCAACAGCTCAAATAATGATTTAATTGAAATGCAGGTGAGAAGGTCTCGTTCTAAACAAAGTAAAAAATGAATTTCACTTACAATATCGCTACCGTCAATCTGAATAGTACTAACAGTTTTGTATACAAGATGCTTTTGAAGGATTTTTTATACAATCATGATGTGGACATCGTTTTTTTACAAGAAGTAGTGTACGAAGACTTTTCGTTTGTACCAAATTACAACAGTTTAGTGAACATTAACACCGACAAAACGGGTACTGCAATTCTGCTGAAAAATAATATGATTTACAAACATCCCATAATAGATCCCTCTGGGCGTTTAATATCTGTCGTAGTAAATGGTATAAATTTCGTGAATGTCTATGCATTTTCGGGCTCGAATAAAAAAAAACAACGTGAAGATCTTTTTCTCAATCAAACTGCAGTCCATTTAACAAAATCGGATTGCAAATTTTCTGTTATTGGGGGTGATTTTAATTGTATAATGAGTGATGCTGATTCTAATGGCGTGGTGAAGAATTATAGTTACGGGTTGAGTTAATTGATAGAACAATTACAATTCAAGGATGCTTTGAAGGAATTGGGGAAGTCACAATACACCTCTCTTCGGGAGGAAAGTGCATCTCGATTAGATCGATTTTACGGTCCTGAAGCATTTATGAACGGAGTATTTGATGCGAAAACAATAACAATACCTTTCTCGGATCATCGAGCGGTTTTGCTTAAACTGAAAATTGATGAACAGGATTTAAACAAGCGCGGTAGAGGATATTGGAAGATCAATCCGAGTGTGTTGCAAGAGAACGGGGTGTCGAAGCGTTTCAAGATAGAATATGATCGATTAAAAACCAGGCAACTGTATGCAGATAAAAGCTCATGGTGGAACTTTGCTTTCAAAGCTAAAGTGCGGAATTTTTATAAAAGAGAAAGTTGGCAATTAAATCAAGGCCATGCCGCAGAGAAAAGTCGACTCTATGCAATGCTTGAAAATTTAATTAGGCGAAAAATAGCTGGAGAACATTTGGAAGGAGACATTGCATCGGTAAAATCCAATCTAATGGAGATTGAGCATCGTCGAATACGGAACTACGAACACAAGATGAAGGAATCGAGTCTGGCAGTTGGCGAACGGCTGAGTCTCTTCCATGTTACAAAGAAACTAAACACCAGTCCACTCGAAGATTTTACTAATGACACGAATGGCTTGCAGCACACTTCAGAGATGCTTCAATCTATTCATGATTATTACCATAAACAGTTTTCCACAGAACCAGAAGAAGATACCATTGGCCTTGAGGACCCTTTGAACAGCATATCATTGTTTTTAGATCCAGATGATAGCGAAAGTTTAAAGAATCCGATCACCACAGAGGAAGCCTTTATCACTTTGAAGCAATGTTCGAAAAAAAAATCACCTGGACCAGATGGACTCACTTACGAATTTTATTTGGAACAATTTGACTTGTTAAAAGACGATATGATTATGGTATTCAACGGATATCTTAGTGGCACATTGATACCACCAAAGGAATTCAGCGCAGGTATTATTACTTTGATCCCCAAAAAAGGAAACCCATATCTGCTAGAAAACCAACGGCCAATCAGTTTGTTAAATACGGATTATAAGCTGTTCACTAAAATTTTAGCAAATAGAGTAGCAAAAGTAATTGGTAAAATAATAGGTCCAGGTCAGAGTGCCGTTGTAGAAGAAAGAGGTTGTGTTGACAATCTAAAAGATATTAGACGAATTGTAACAAGAACGATGGAGTCTAAGAAGTTTAAAGGATTCTTGTTGAGTGTTGACCTTGAGAAAGCTTTCGACAAAGTAAATCACAATTGGTTATGGAAAGTTTTGGAAAAGTTTCAGTTTCCTCCAGAATTAATCGGGTGCATACGTCATATGTATGAAAAAGCAACATCACGAGTCCTCTTCAAAGGATTCCTTACATCAGAGTTTTCCATAGGTTCGTCAGTAAGACAGGGATGAACACTTAGCATGTTTTTGTTCGCACTGTATGTGGAACCACTAATAAGAGCTATTAGTAATAGCAGCGGTGGAATCCTGGTATATGGCAAGTTCTTGAAAGTTGTTGCATACGCGGACGATTTGAATATTTTTATCAAAACTCAAGAAGAGTTTGATTTGGTGATGCAAATCCTCAGCTCTTACGCCTGTTTTGCTCAAATAAGGTTAAATCTAGAAAAGTCGTCTTTTCTACGGTTAAACAGTGTGCAATCCGGACCACAGTTAGTAAAAGAAGTTAACGAAATAAAAATATTAGGCGTTATTGCCAATGATTCGTGGAACAAAATAATTGATGACAATTACGAAAAAATTATCAAAGATATTAATTTCTTGTTACAGCGGCATAGAGTGCGGAATCTTAATTTATATGAAAAAACATGGCTTATGAACACTTTTGTTCTTTCCAAATTGTGGTACGTAGCTCAAGTTTTGCCACCGAAAAATAAACATCTCGCAAAGATTAAAACATCTATTGGAAGGTTTCTGTGGAACGGTCAAATATTTAAAATTACACGAGATCAATTATACTTAGATCTTGAGAGAGGAGGATTAAGATTGATTGATCCTGAATCAAAATGTCAAGCACTGTTCATTAGAAATATATTATTTAACAGAAACGGTGAGGAAAATGAAGATGAAATATACCTTATGAATTATCGCAACAAGGGACAACTATCACGCAACGCGAAGGAATGGATTGAAAACGCAGCTCGTATAAAGGAGGAATCTGTTTTGAAAACTGTAAAATCAATATACTGGAAATTGATTGATGGTAAAAGGATTACAGTAGGTGTATCAATTCGGTTTCCTGAAGTAAAATGGGACGTGATCTGGGAAAATATAAATAAATTTTTTTTTATTATCAGCTGATAAATCAATCGTTTATCAATTAGTGAACGATATTATTATAAACAAGGAAAAACTAAAAGAATATAACATTGGAAATTTATGCAATGTTCTTTGTGAAGCTTGTGGTGTGCCTGATAATAATTTGCATAGAGCACGTGATTGCCAAAAATCAAAAGAAATCCGAGATTGGGTTAGAAATATCATGAAAAAAAAGATGAACACAGATATTGAACATTTTGATCACTTACTACAATGGATCATTAATGGGCAAAATCAGCAGAATTGCGCAGTTTTGTGGTTAGGGATCCATACGTTAGCTTGGTGCATTTCAGGTGAAGCAAATGGTAGTCTTTTCTGTTTTAAGAAGTCAAGAAGAGAAGCAAGGTGGAACAATAAAAACATTTTCAAGAAATGTTTTGGACATTATTTGAACTGTGCCTAGATGGTACAAATACTGTGAGAAAATGACAAAGTGTGTGAATGGGTGAATGTAGAGGGTGCGAGAGTGAGTGAATGCGGTGAGTGTGCTAAATTAACCCCGAGTAAACCGCGGGTAAACGGTTTTCTTAACGGAAGTAGGTTAGGTTTAGTTAGGTTAAGTTAAGTTAGGTTAGAATAAGTTATAAAGAAAAATGTCAAAAGCAAATGAGAAAATGTGGCACTTATCTTTAGTAGAACTCTGTATTTAACACTCTGTTTAGCAAACAATAAAAAAAAGGGGGGGGGGGCTGAGATGTTCAAAAAAAGTCTACGTGGTTTATGAACAGGCCCTTGGTGGAAGCGGAACACTAACCAGTCAGACCCCGCAAAGGATTTTTAGACAATTGAGAGGTGGTAAGTGCTTTCAAAACGCGGAGCGAAACAGGTAATTGTTATCCATGTTGTCCCTATATCACATTATTATGAACCTACATTAAATATAATTTAATCTTATTATGATCACATCACTTGTCAAGGTGAATCCTGATCCATCGAGCCCTACCCTAGTAACATAGAAAACCCTCCTGTTACCTTTGTGGGGATGCAGAGGTAAACACGGTCCCTAAACAGCAAAGGTCACACTAACTTTCCTTCCCTTTTCCCACCTGATTGCAAGGACATGGCCGGCGCAGTTGATGAAGAAATTGAATCACTGAAACGTGTATAGTGAGAATGGTCGGTTACTCCCAGCCTCATTCAATTGATTCATTGTGCAATTTCACTGGTTCTGATCAATCACAGAGTAGCAACCATCGATACGTGCAGTCAGTCAAGCTGAGCTAAAAGCAAACTTAAACATCGCAGAAACACCTCCTCGTGCCGTCGCCATGTAGAATTTTCGGCCAGGAAGCTGTCCGAAATCCATTTTGACGTAGGTTTCATCGTCGATGAGCAGGCATCCTTGGTACTTCGTCAAAACCTCCTGGTGCAATTTCCGAGTTCAAGTTTTCGTTGACGAAACTTTGCTTCAACGTTCTGTTTGGTTGCTGGCTGGCTTGATAAGAACGATATCCTGCTCGCAAACGAATTTTTCAAACAGAACTGCGAGCAGCAGCGTATTTTTGTGCGATTTCATTATCTGATAGTCCA